>JABSTQ010001650.1:0-55022 GCA_013358835.2 Ixodes persulcatus | reverse complement strand
TCACAACGCCTCATCCACAACTATCAGGGTTCAGAGGAAGACGTGCTCGAAGCCATCACTGAAAAATACATTGGCAACCAACAACAACAACAGACGAGGACAATCACTCACCTGGAGTACGAGGGCGAATCCAACCCCGAATTGGACCAACCCTTCAGCAGGCAGAGATAGTGGCGGCGCTCAGGAACTTGAGGAGAAACACGACCCCAGGAAGGGACAGAGTTAACAACAAGATGCTCTGTAACCTGGACGACAGAGCCACGGAGTGTCTCCTTAAGCACATCAATGAGAGCTGGGAGACCGGGAAGATACCGGCATGCTGGAAACACGCGGATGTAACTATGATCCCGAAACCGGGCAAACCGATCACTGTGCAGAACCTGCGACCAATATCCCTCACATCGTGCGTGGGGAAGCTATTCGAGCACATGGTGCACAACAGACTATTCCCGTATCTCGAGGAAAACGAATTCCTCCCTAACACGATGTTTGGATTCAGACCTCTTCTATCGACCCAAGACATTTTTCTTCAACTCAAAGAGGATGTAATAGACAACCTCAGCACGCAGCAAAAGAGCGCGATTCTAGCACTGGACGTCAAGGGGGCGTTCGACAACATCTCCCACAGAGCGGTGCTAGACAGCTTACAGAAGACCAACTGCGGCCAAAAGACATATAATTTCGTCCGTGACTTTCTCACAGACCGGACAGCGACCATAGGCATGGGAAACCTAAGGACCGTACAGATCAAGGCGCCACAAAAGGGAACCCCTCAGGGATCGGTGATCTCACCGTTGCTCTTCAATATTGCAATGAGGGGTCTCCCGCTCCTTCTAAAAGACATTAAAGGTCTCAGCCATGCAATCTACGTGGACGATCTTACCATATGGACGACGTCGGGATCGGCAGGAATGCAGCAAGACGCTCTGCAAGAAGCGGTGAACAGGACTGAGAGATACCTGAACGATTGTGGTCTCTCGTGTGCCCCGGATAAATCGCAACTTTTGGTGCTAAGAAAGAGGGCTAGAGGTCGTCCTCCACCGGAAACACCAGACCCCGTACTAACTCTACATGATGATAACATCCCACAAGTCGACGTGCTCCGTGTCCTGAAACTACTATTTCAGAAGGATGGTGCAGGGATCGCCACAGTGCAGAACTCCAAGAAACAGTCACACAAGTTACGCACCTAGTAAAACGGGTAACAAACAGAAACCACGGCCTCAAGGAGCAAGATACTTTGAGAATCAATCAAGCACTAGTCATCAGCAGAATAACGTACGGAACCCCGTATCTGGGACTCAAAAACAGCGAGCGCGAGAAGATTAACACACTCATTCGCAAGACGTACAAACTGGCCTTGGGCCTTTCCCCAACAACCTCCACAGAGAAACTAATCCGATTGGGTATACATAACACATGGGAAGAGCTGGCAGAAGCACACAAGGTGAGCCAGGTTGAAAGACTTAAGCTCACCAAGACGGGCAGGGACACCTTAAGAAGACTGGGCTACGCAATCGAAGACGAGTCGAGAAGTAAACAAAGAATACCATTACAACTAAGAGACAAGATAACAGTTGCATTCATTCCTCGCAACATGCATCCAGAACACAACAAAGAACGACGAATGGTAAGAGTGAGAGCACTGAGAAAGACCTACGAGAGAGACGATGACCGCGTGCGCTACACAGACGCAGCGAAATACAAGGGAAAGAAAGCACACGCGGTTAGCGTGGTAAACAACAAGGGAGAAGAAATCGCAGCGGCCTCAGTGAGGACCTCAGACACGGACTCGGCATGCAGAGGAGACGGCAATCGCTCTTGCGGCGATGACAGGCAAGGAACTCCTCACGGTCATAACAGACTCACAAGCCGCCTGCAGAAATTACCAACTAGGCCGAATATCACGATTGGCGCTCGAAACGTTAGCAAAAATCAAAGATCCCCCCGAAATAGATATAGTCTGGACCCCAGGACACGAAACCCTAGCGGGTAATCTAGCGGCGCATGCCGCTGCCCGAGAACACTCTCTCCGGGCTACCTCGCTGAGCGACCGTGCTCCAGCGGATACAGACGAGGGCGTTCCAAAAAGATACACCGACATTCTAGCGCATTACAGACTAGGGAGGAGAACCTACCCTCCCCCACATCCCACAATATCCAGAGAGGACGCCGTGATACTTAGACAGCTACAAACAAACACTTTCCCGCACGGCACATTATTTCACGCAATGTACCCAACTCAATATGAATACGACTCTAAAAACTGTCGAGTGCCTATCACTCTCTACCATATGGTATGGGAGTGCAAGCACAACACTTCCGTACCCCCCATTTCCCAACCAACCGCGGAGCAGTGGGAGGACCAGCTGACCAGCTCAAAACCTGAGGACCAGTCCCAACTGGTGAACAGGGCCAGACTGGCAGCGCGGGACCATGGCATCCTGGACTGAGGCAGCCACCCACCTGGGGACGACCCACAAGCTTTCGTCTGCTCAAGTTACAATAAAGTTTATTCCTCCTCCCAATGTCAAGAAATTAATTCCGTGACTGGTCTGAGAATCTCGGAGCGCTCTGAAGCCAGCACTTGTGATCGGCTGAAAAGGATCCCGAGTAGCTCTGGCGGCGAGGAGGGGGTGCTCTGCTGAATCGAGGTCAGAGGAGAGAGGCCACCACCCGAATTCACCGTCCTAGATGTCGTTCTCGAGGTCGCCCTAGAAGTCGTCCTTGAGGTCGTCCTAGACGTCGTCGTTGAGGTTGTCCGAGAGGTTGTCCTCGAGGTCGTTCTAGAAGTTGTCCTTGAGGTCCTCCCTGAGGTCGACCTTGATGTCGTCCGAGAGGTTGACCTCGAGGTCGTCCAAGATGCCATCCTTGAGGTCGTCCTAGACGTTGTCTTCAAAATCGTCCTAAAAGTAGTCCTTGAGGTCATTTTAGACGTCGTCCTTGAGGTCGTCCTAGACGTCCCCTGAGATCGTCCTAAGCGTCGTCCTCTAAGTGTCGTCCTCAAGGTCGTCTTAGCAGTCGTCCTTGAGGTCATCCTAGACATCGTCATTGAGGTCGTCCTAGACGTCGTCCTTAGGCGTCGTCCTCTAGGTCGTCCAAGAGGTCGTCCCAGAGGTCGTCTGATCATAGTACAGTTTCGCTGGTCTTCCTTCTTCACCAGAGTGGAAAGGCTGTGAGCTTTCTTCTCTACCTCAGTCTCAGGTTGATTCAACATGGTTAATATTCACCAGCTCACCTGCACGCTCACCATCCTTTCGCTTACCTAGAAAGCATACATTACAAAGAGTTCCCAACTGCTCGATCAGGGTTCACGTGGTTTATGGGCCGTGTTTGCAAGTACCAGCTGCGAGGAGGTGGCAAAAGCGTTGATGGCCGGCAGGCCTCTCCGCTTTTCCCCCTGCTTTCATCCTTGCCACGCGAAAACGAAGCGCCTGCGTACTTGCGGCCAATCTCCGCAAGAGGCGTCCGCCATCATAGTTGGACCATTTCTTCAATCCAGGCTCTCTTGATTCACCGATAAACGTTCACGAAGACAAAGTAAACAGGGGGGCTGGTTGAACTCACACGTGCCAGGGTGAGTCAGATGAAAACATTATCACTGAAATAACAATTCGAAATATTGTGTCAATGTCCTGTTCACTGGAAGCCTTCTTGCCCGTGTCCCACTAGAGCGACATACAGAAACAAAAGACAACGACAAGCCTCAAACCAGAGTCTTTCGCGATTTGAGAGGCTTTGTAGAATAAAGGAGGCTATGCTCAAACATGTGCATCATGCACGCGAGGGTAGCTTTGGCAGGCGTGCAATCTCTCGTGCTTACTTCACGAACACCGAACGACTAAACGCCTGCCAAAGGTACCATCGCCAGCATGCTGCATGGTTTTGAGGCTTGTCGCTGTCTTTTGTCTCTGTCTGTCGCTCTAGTGGGACACGGGCATTACCAGTTATTAGGACAATGTGCAACAAGTGGCAGCTATGAGAGAATAGGTGAAAAAAAGAACATTGTAAACTTTCTTTCAGTGACACGCAGTACGTGGTCATTTAAAGCCGTGGTCACACTGCCGCTATATAATATAAGGAACAGTGGGCAGACATTGTTTGAGGCGCGTTTCTTCCTTGTATATGAGGACCCATTGGTCATATAAAACCAGTCTGCAGCCATGTTTGAAGCATATATATGAAGTAAACATGCTTGGGGCGCAGATAATTCTGTCATAATGAATGCAGGGAACACCGTGTCTTTCTCATGAGTTATAAGCAGAGTGACCCCGGCTTTAGGCTTCTTCGGGGCATATTCGGGAATGGGCAATCAGGAATATGCCTCCCGCCGTTGGATATGGGCATTTAATACCCCTGTTACACGGGCAAACTTAACTGCAGTTACGCTAAGCCACCGTCAGCGCACAATACTTACCGACAACATTCTGCGGCTATGCAGTCAAAGCTATGGGCGAACGTGCGCTTGAGCATCTTGAGCATCTATCGAAGCAGTGCACGCGCGCTCTTCACGTGTTATGGAATAGCTGTCCGAGAGTATACTGCGGCATCTGTGGTGCCGCGAAACAGCAGTTAAGCTGAGTTAACCGCGGTTAAGTGTGCCCGTGTAACAGGGGTATTAGAAGCATATGCCAGCAGCGTTATATTGAAAAAAAAAAAAAAGGTCTACTGCTCGCTGCCGCGCAGCTCGCAGTTTGGTCGACCTGATGGCCCAACGGTCGGACCGCCTGTCCACGCTCGTGTCCCTGCTGGCCGACTCCGGTCTGGCGTCCGAGCTCTCCGAGGGAAGCTTCACCGTCTTCGCACCCACCGACGACGCCTTCGAGCGTGTGTCCCTGCCCACCGACTCCGAAGCCCTCAAGAAGCTCCTCCAGCGGCACGTGGTCCCCGACCGGAAGGTCATGAGCGAGTCCTTCTGGGACGGCGCACAGCTGGACACCCTGGAAGGAGGGGAAATGCTGCGTCTCAAGGTGTACAGAAAGGTGAGATTGCTCGAACAGCACGGCTGCCAAACCAACGCCTCCTATTGCTCATCGGGGTATATTCACTGGACGCCTGGTCGGGGCCTGAATTAGATGTGCACGGTTCCTATCAGGAACCGTGCACATCTAATTCAGGCCCCGACCAGGGCGCCCCTAGCGGCAAACGGGTCCGTTTCATCGGGGAACTTCCTTGGAACATCTGCCAGTCGCTGCGTTGGTTGTGCGTTGTAGCGGGTTAGCGCTGTAATTTCCAAGGTAGCTATTCCGCTCTAAGAAAGCCACAACAATTGATGCGGCAAACAATAGGCGACCGCCGCGACGCGGCCGGCATGCTCGCTTCCCAGAACCGTGCACATCTAATTCAGGCCCCGACCAGGGCGCCCCTAGCGGCAAACGGGTCCGTTTCATCGGGGAACTTCCTTGGAACTTCTGCCAGTCGCTGCGTTGGTTGTGCGTTGTAGCGCGTTAGCGCTGTAAATTCCAAGGTAGCTATTCCGCTCTAAGAAAGCCACAACAATTGATGCGGCAAACAATAGGCGACCGCCGCGACGCCGCCGGCATGCTCGCTTCCCATAGTTGAGGGCGATCTTTAGAGCGCGTGCTCAGAACGAGTTCGCGTTACTATGGACTGCTAAGATCGGTAATCTCGATGGTGCGGAATGCACGTGGCAAAGGAACTGTGGAAGCCCACCGTCAGCCAGCGCTTAGCTGCCGCACCCCACAGGTATGGCCGCCAGCGAATACTCCCTATACACCAAAACGCGGTTCTGACGTCACGCCTTTGCGGTGGCGCTGTCGTCGTGACGGCGCATGCACAGAAGCTTCACTTCGTTCGAATCTGATTTTTGCGCACGCGCTGTGCACAAACCTGGTACGGGGCAAACGTTCGCTTGTTTGTAAACAGAGTGTCAGTTAATACTCCGTTTCACGTTGAGACCGATCGAAGCGCGCGAATGGTTCAGCCGATGGTAGCAGACGCACAAAGACGACGAACGCCATGACGATGCACTTTTGGCGCTTCCCGATTGGCTGCGTCGGATTGTAGCATTGGTGGCGGTCGGGTTCAACGTGAAACGCAAAATGAAGACGCTTATAGCCGATTCACACGACGGACCGAATCGCGATTTTTGTCCGCGGACCGTGTACCGCGTGACCGGCACGTCACCGATTTCTGCGATCCGCGCCTAGTCCGCGGACGCTCGGACTGATAAAGTCAAGCGCCTTTTTCACTCGCGGATTTTTGGCGGGAGATTGACTTGAAAAGCGTTTAGTCTGGCAACGGTACATTGTTTTCTTGTTTTTTTTTGTGTTTCTGGACGATGAAAACAAAAGTGGAACATCGTTGTGTTTTGTGCGTTCGCTGGTTCATTTTGTCGGGCGTTTCTTCGTTCCACGTGTGAAAGAAACTGCAGAAACTTTGTCTGGCTGACGCGACGCAGGTTCCGGTACTCCTCCGGGTCCGCGTCAAGAAGCTACCGTCAAAACTCGTCTAGCACGCCGGGATAATTCTTGCACGTCCAATCAGGATTTCACCGAGCAAGACCTCTCTTGTGGCTGTGGTGAACTTGAGTGTTGTGCACGAGCGCGGAGTGCGTGAGGGCATCTCCAAACGCACCTCCGCGAGCCCAGAACTTCGTCGCTTCTACGCGGAACCCTTCTCGAGCAGGACCATGCCTATGTCACTCTCATGCTTTGGGTTAAAAAAAGCTAGTGGCGATTCGCGGGAAGCCTGTCACGGTGTTTTGTCTCGATCTGTACGTAACAGTGGCGTACGATTCATTATCGCGGTAGCAAACGTCAATTTCTCTCTTGGACAACGGTGCCACGGTACAATGTTGGAGTTTCGCGGCACTGTGGGGTGGCGACTAGGTTCGGTTCGTCTTCGTTGGCGTCTGCTCCTCGTCTCCCTCGTGTGGATGCGCTTGGGAGACGGACGAACTGCGGACATGTCGTCACGTGATTAATCCGTCCGCGGATCAGTTTGTCGTGTGAATCGGCCATTAGCAGCAGCTGTGCACGGGCTCCGCCATAACCGACCTTAAGTTTTTGTTTCCTCTTTATTTTGATCAGCTCGCTCCCTCGTTACCGCAGCTGGACAGGTTATTGTCATTTTAATATAAACACTAGAGCGTCCTTCTCCCCCAGCATTGGCCTTCGTGGAGGCTCGTCAAAGACCGCTTTGCTGGCTCTGTATCTCGGTAAGACGAGAGAAGGTCAGCAATGGTGGCTGTAATCTGGCGCGTGCGCAAAGCGTTCATACACGTTTCCAGCGGTCGTCGCCCAGGCAACAAATGCCGAGTCACTTGGCTATGGATAGGTGTGGCGCGGCGTCTCATATTCCGGGCAAGATACGCGTGCTAATAACGTACTCCGCAGCCCTGGAGACACAGATGGCGGCGCGTAGAAAGAGATTCTTGCTATGGTTTCGAGTCACCCCCAGGTTAAAAAAATCGGGGCATGACGAGTCTCGATCTTCTTTGGATCGCCCCTCAGCCAATCAGATTGCGAGCCGATGAGGAGGCCGAAGAACGCCAAGCGAGCGGACATAATAAGCTCCCGCGTTTGTTTGTTTTTGTGGCTTTTTTTGGAGCTGCGAGTGATTATACGGAGCGCGAGTTCCCGCGCTTCTTGAGCAGGGGTTGAGGTGACGTCACAACAGGGATTTCCGATTGGCTCTGATTGGAAGGATCGTGGGTAGACCTTGATGCTAGCTGCCTCGAGGTCTACCCACGATCCAATCGAGGCAATCGGGGCTCGGCGTTCTGACGTCACCGCAACCCCCTGCGCAAGAGGAGGGCCAACTTGCCCTCCTCATAAACAAGGCCATCGTGCTTAATTTTCTGCATCGCCCACCGGGCGCCATGGCACAGATTCGACGTACGTAGGGGCCGCGTCATCGTTCGGCTGGGACTCAGATAGTGAGGCCACGAGACCCAGCTGAAGGGTGACACAGCGCTCCTCTCCAAACTGTGCCTCCGGTAGGTGAAGAAGAAATACAGCATGCCCTCGTTCTCTAGGAGGCACCTAGCTGCGGCTCTGCCCTTGCTGCTCCTCTGGACATCATTTGAACGCTATGGTCAAAACCAGAGCACCGAAACGAAGACGCGGTCAGACTGCTTGCAGAGCACACAAAAGAGTCTGCACATATGACATGGAACATGCTTCAGACGTGTCCGCATCGTGTCTGCAAACCGTGTGTTTTGTATCACGGATGAACAGTGCGGCTGCGGCTTAGTTGGCGAGTATAGCGAAGGTCACCTTGGCACCTGACTGGGGAGAACGCCTCGACCTCGACAGTAACTGAATCTCACGTGGAATAGACGTATCGTTAAATAACCATCACAAAATGAAAGCCATTTACAACTCCCTGTAACGCCGAGGAGGGGGGGAAAGCGCGGGGGGGGGGGGCGGTACGTGATCTCGGGGCGGTCACGTGACCACGGGGGTCACGTGACCACGGTGGGAGGTCACGTGGCTGTGGGGTCACGTGGCAGGGGTGTCACGTGGCCTAGGGGGTCACGTGACCTGAGGGGGTCACGTGACCTTGGGGGTCTTGTGACCTTGGGGATCTCGTGACCTTGGGGGTCACGTGACATTGGGGGGGTCACGTGACCTTGCGGTTATGCCGACGCCGACGCCGACGCTGCTCAAGCCGGAAATGGGCGCCTAAGAGCTGCGCTCTAAAAGATTGCTGGGAATGTAGGGCTCTAAAAGATTCCTGGGAATGTAGGTCTACGCTGTGTGCGCGCTCGCCTTCCCCGTATTAAAGATTTCAAGTAAATAACAAAAAAAAGTGAAAGCCATTTACAACTCCCTGTAACACCGAATTAGAGTGCAGTTCTTGAGGAGGAGGAGGGAAGGGTACTGGGAGGGGTGGTTCAAGTGACCTCGCGGGGGGGGGTCACGGGACCTTGGGGGAGTCACGTGACCTGGGGGTCACGTGACGATGACCATGCGGATGCCGATGACGTCATCAGTGAAGTCACTCATGGCGTCATCAGTGACGATGATGATACCGATGCCGATGACGTCATCAGTGACGTCACTCATCCCATAATGCACCGCGCGACGCCGACGCCGCTCAAGCCGGAAACGGGCGCCTAAGAGCTGCGCTCTAAAAAGGCGTTGACGATAGGGTCGGGATGAAATTTGTTTTAGGCTTTTGCTTTATTATACTTACTCCTGCGGACGTCAGCAGGTGCAGGGCGTGTAACTACACTCGCAGCATGCTCTTTTGTACTTGGGTAATTTAGCGCAAGCTATATTCCCTCGGTAAATCTGGAGCGATCCAAAAGCGCTCCATGCTCGCGCCGGTAGATGTATGCGAGCGCGCGCTGGTGCGCCCGAGAAAATGGTAACTAAAACAAAAAGCGCTCCAAAACAGCTTCGAATGCACCGAGGCAATAAACTTATTAAAAAAAAACTCGAATCGCCTTATTGCGGCGTAATGCCACGTAAAGCATTGTGGAAATCAGTGGGAAGCAAAACTCCATACGCGCTCCGCTCCTGGCCAACAGGTTCCCAGAATGCAACGCGCGCGGTGACGGATTTATGGAAGAAGCCCATTCCCCGTGAGCGCTTAGGACGGGGGACGATTTTTCGCTTGACGAGTCAGATCCGGCGTACACCACGCGCCACTGTTAGCGCGAACAGGGCAGTGACGCTTTTGTTTTAATTTTTATTGCGAAAAGATAGAGGTGAGCATCATATATTTGACAGCTCCGATCAGTGCCCAAAATGAACACTTGCCATCACGCTACAATCAATGACAACTTGTAATGAGTCCCGAGCACCTTATTATTTTCTCCGCAGCCAATCATATCGTGGCGTTAGCTGATAACAGCGCCAAACAACAAATTAAGAAGCAAGAAACGTGATCATAATAAGCTAGCTGTGCATTTCTTAAGTTCTTAGTGACTATAGTAGTTTTCATCTGGCAATAGTCGCCCCTCGGTTAAAACCTCATTGGGTACGACACCGCCTCTGCGCAAAGCTTTTTACTAAAGAACGGTATAGTATAAAGAGCAGAACTCTATACTAACGAAAAAGAAAAGAAACCAAAATAATCATAAATGCCTCGAAGATTTTTCCAAGTTGGTTCCAATGCCAAGGTTCAGCTGCCTGCCTCCCTGTTTTTATTTTTAATTAGCTTTAAGATATAAAATAAACTTTTGACCAATTACGGCCCTCCTTATTTATTTTAAATTCGCTTAAGCCTGTTATACGGTCAGATGGTGCAGGTAGAGAGAAACAGTTTATTTCCTTTATTTTGAGCTCTCACCTAGAAAATGTAATTGTAATTGACTACAGTAGTTGCAACGACAATGTATCAATTTCCCCCCAAAAAAAACAAAAAAAAAAAACGAGTGGTTGCTTGTTTGCTCTAACAGTGTCGCTCTGGGTACTTTACCGTAATTTCCAATAAACCCTTTTCAAAACCACATCAAGCAACATTGGTGGCCTCCATCTCTTGGACACGAAGCGTGCGATTGGGTCCGAGTCCTCCCCGAACACTGACGCAGGCCTCGTGTCCAATACGGGCCCAAATCAGTGACGGACTCGGATAATTGGCGTAGCAGCCACTAGATGGCGCCCTGTGCACTTATGAAACAGAGTCGTTTATACTGAGAGAGTTTGACCAATGGGCAAAGCTTGTTGCCCGCTAGAACCAGCGGATTTGACGGTAACACAAAATGGCGTTACTTTTATATCTTCTTTATTCATGAAAAATCGCGTAGAATTGCCGAGTCAGAGCCCCAAAATGGCGGACGGAAGTAGTCATGCCCAGGTTGTGAGACTGCGCTGCTGTAGTGGCAAGACTATAAAGATCTCCTTGATTAAGATGCCAAACTCTCAGTATAAACGGCTCTTTTATGAAAAGATTGTGAGTGAGGTACAAGCACGTTCGGGAGCGTCATCAGCTTCTCTGACTCAGTGCTAGGGCTTACATCGCCACCACTGTCATCATCATCATCATCAACATCACCATCATAAACGTACCTATGTGTCGGTACTACAGAGCCTAGGAGTGGACACGGCTATCATCACGGAGTCCGACGTGGAAGGTCACAATGGCGTGGTGCACGTCATCAATCGAGTGCTCGAGCCACCTCAGGGCAGCGTCATGGAAGTCCTGGAGAAAGACGACCGCTTCAGGTTCGTTCATTTGAGACAGTCAAACGTGCTCAGTACGATTAGGGAGTTTTAGGGAATCGTTTTTGCACATCCGATACGGTACGATGGGGCTCTCCTGGGGTAGCGCATGCGCCGTTCGTATCTGACGACCCAACGTACCTTATGGGACATGCAAAGACGGTTCCCTAAAACTCTTTAATAGGGAGTTCTAGCGAGTCGTGTCCACAAGAACGGTTCGTCCTCGAACGCATCAGCGACGCCACTGCGCATGCGCGCCCGAGTCGTTGCGGGCTTCGGGAGGCTCTTCTCGTTCGTTTCTCCCACTCCGGCCGCTGGAGTCGTCACCGGAACGTAGCCAGCACCGTTCACGACTCGGGTGAAAAAAAGATGGCGGTCGGGTTGTCCGCCGCCCCAGCCGAGCGTTAGGCTTAAGACAGCGGGAGGCGATTTGTCATCCATGTTACTCTGCTTCATTTAAGAGGCTGAACCAAATCATTTCGAGGACGGTTCACAATGGTAAGCGACCGACGATGCTGTAAACTACGCGTGCTAGTAATGTCTTGCGATCTGCGGGCTGACTAACTGCCGTGGCGTCCGCGAGCCTACGAAATGATTTGGTTCGACATGACACAACGTGAACGATCGTTCAAGTTCAAGATGTCGGAGACACTCCACCTATCTTTGCGCTCGTTTAGACACTTTTTACTCTATGTAGCTTCGCAGGTCTTAAAATTTCGAACAGTAAATGTTACGTCGACCGACTGGTTCACATCAATCGTACGCTGGAAACACGAGCCGCCACGGTGTTGCACGCTGCAGAATGTTTCACACTTTTACTAGAAGATGGCGCTGCCGGTCAAACACAATAATCATCATCATTTACACGGTTTTGCCAGTTTTACGAATCGCAAAATTAAGTTAAATTTAACGTAGGGTTGGACAGGACTGACCAGCTGCACCGTTCATGATTTCGGAACGTGTGCTCCAAAAACGACTCGCTAAGACTCCCTATTAACGAAAGTAGAACATACGGTAATTTGCGCTGCTCTCAGGGTAGTCCGGCGGCACTGCAACTATGTTCTATGTACTAACACGCTGTTCAAAAACAGCCGCGGTTCGCCAGACCAGGTGCGGGCACTGCGCTTGCGCGGAAACCAGATTTGCGCTGAAGTGTCTGCGCATGCTCCATGTCAACAGCAGCGCCACCGCAATGGCGAGATGTCAGAAGAACAGTCGGAGTTGTCGAAAGGTTGAGTTTGTGTTTGAATTTCACGAACGCTGGAAATGGTGATGGTCAGCGGGCCTTTTCTAAGAGCGTTCTTCTACCTTTTCGGGAGAAGAAACAGCTTTAGGAGCCTTTCTTGAACGGCCAACGAGACAATTAAAAGATTACATTCGAGCAAGATGACATTTTTCGGCGTTCGTGCTCGTGCGTCTGTTAACTTTCTGAAGGGCCAAACACGCGAGTGCTGTGCTGGCCCATGCAGCGGCTGTTGTATACGGCAGTGGAGATTCCAGGTCTGGGGTAAACAAACGCACGAGGTACGCGAGGAGGAGACGAACTTGCACGACGTATAGCTTCGTTTCAATTTAAAGGATGGCCAGCGAGCGGAAAGGGGGGCACTCCCCGTCAATTCGTCCATTCCATTCGAGAAAGGGGGAGACCCTCATCCTCTCTGCGGGGAGTTGGTAAAGTATTACCGCACTTGTGGGGAGTCAAAGAGACAAGAGAGCAAGAGTGAATAGGAATGAGGATATTGAACCGGTTTTTCTCCTGGCAAAAAAAAAAAAAAAGAATTCTACAAATCGGCCATAAAAAAATTGAAGAGGTTTTTGAAGAAAAAAAAAAGAGTTAGGGGTGAATTTTAGCGTATCTCTGTCTCGCGAATTCGAATATCTCGAGCATTTGTCCCGAACGTATCGACAGACGCGAGAAAAAATGAAAGCCGTTTAACAACTCGCTGTAACGCCGAATTAGAGCGCAGCTCTTGAGGAGGCGGAGGGGAAGGTACGGAGAGGGGGCTATGACCCACCTCCTCTCCTGCTCGCCCCCAATTAGGGAAAAATTTTCTGCTAAATTTAGCGGAAAACATTTCCCGCTACATTTAGCGGGGAAATGTTTCCGCTAGTAATAGCGGGGCAAATTTTCCGCTAGATTTAGCGGGGAAATTTTTTCGCTAAATTTAGCGGGGAAACTTTTTCCGATAAATTTAGCGGGGAAATTTTTCCGCTAAATTTAGCGGGGAAAGTTTTCCGCTAAATTTAGCGGGGAAATTTACTCATAATGCACGGCGCGGTTACGCCGACGGCGACGCCGACGCCGACGCCGCTCAAGCTGGAAACAGGCGCCTAAGAGCTGCGCTCAAAGCGAAAACCCAACCGCTGGGTGTGAGGTCATACCCAGAGGTCTCGGCTGCTTGGAGCGTGTCGCACGTGAGGGAAAACTTTTTTTGACTACTCGGGTAAGGATTGCGGAAAGTGCGGAAACGTTGAGACCTCTATAACATGTTCTGATTCCCCGCTTGCGCCAAAGACGGCGGGAAGGCCGTTTGTGTGCAGCATTTTTCGTCTTATGTAGCGGCATTTTCTGCACGCTAGCGGTTGACCATTGTGAGGGCCCGAGGGCTAGTTAAGCTGCGCACCGCAGCCTTTTTCCTCGGGCCACCGGTCATAATTGATTAAAATAAAGATTATTATTATTATTATTATTATTATTATTATTATTATTATTATTATTATTATTATTATTATTATTATTATTATTATTATTATTATTATTATTATTATTAGATATTATAGCGCTGTCGCATGGTGTTACTTGTTGCATCAATTTAAATTTAACTTTGATATTCGTAACCATAAAAAATTGACCTCATCTCCACGTGGTGAATGATGTTGCTTGGGGCGAAGCTCTGGTGGTGCTTGCACTGATCTCTATAGATCAGTGGGTGCTTGTCTGCGTAGACGCCGAGCCGCAGCATGCCGAGCCTTTTCATTGATGTCAGTAGGAGATTGTGTGGTTTTCTTCTTTTTCTTTTTTTAAGCAGACAGATGGGATGGCATCTCAGAACCCCCTACTCTTTTTTTTCTTCTTTTTCTTTGAGCCTTTTCATTCATGTCTCAGTAGGAGAATGTGTGGTTTTCTTCTTTTTCTTTTTTTTTCTTCTTTTTCTTTTTTCATAATTTTTTTCATCTTTTTTTTTTCCAATTTGTTTTCCCTACACGAGCACGTGAGCATGTGCTCACGTGCTCGTGAGCACGTGATCTCACGAGCAGAAGCACGAGCACCCGACGCCGGCCTACGGCGGACAACGGACGGCGGACGGACATGGCCAGCCCCTAAGGAGCTTCGCCCCTAAAACGAAATAAAGAAAATTTAAGTTTTTTTTTTCTCAAATGCAGAACCTCCAGTTTCCCTTTAAGTCCAAGCGCAGCCGACAATATACACTCTAAGAAATGTCTGCGCGTCTACTTACGCGCAAAACACTTAAATGGCCAATCTCAGTGATCTACGAAATCATCTCAGCGAATGATGAGGTGGAACATCTGCTTAGACCTAAAAATGAAGTCGCAGATGTTCCACCTCATTATTCGCTGAGAACCTGAGATGATTTCGTAGATCACTGACATTGGCCATTTGAATGTTTTTCGCGTAAGTAGACGCGCAGGCATTTCTTAGAGAGTGCGAGTTAATGGAACCAATCTACAATCATTAAAAGCGAAAGTCACTGGACCTTTTCTGCATATGATTGGTTCATCGATGATAGAACACCTAAAGAAACATGACGAACGCCATAATGGTTCCCTTTTGACGCTTTCTACTTGGTTCCATCAGCTCGTAGCGTCGCAGCCAACGCTACGAGCTGAAACGAAGTCTAGTCTTAAAACGAAGTATATAAAAAAAAAAACACAACTCTTCATTTCATTACTGCGGCGGAATGGTAATTCATACCCCAGCAGGCATTGGTGTTCCCACGAATCCACCCGTGGCGCTACGCCATCTGTCCCTGATTGTTTCGGTCGCGCACTAGTCACATAGCTGTGTTTAGAGATTGCTGTTTGTCCTTTGTTCCCCTTGTTCCCCTTCTCCAGGGATTATTTTCGTCATTCTTGTCCAGCTCGCGTTCACCTTTGCATTTAATTGCATTATAATCATAACCTTAAATTGCAAGCTTCACACTTAGTGGTGTTAAACTGGTGACGGCTGATAAAACCCGTTTGCTCTACTGACGTGTAACCCCTGGTTAGCTCAGTTGGTAGTACGATTCACTTGTAGTGGAGAGCTTCCGGGTTCGATACCCGGTCCAGGCGGATTTTTCCGGTCACGCACCAGTCACCCAGCTGTGTTTGGAGATTGGTGTTTGTCCTTTGTCCCTCTTGTTCCCCTTCTCCAGGGATTATTTTCGTCATTCTTGTCCACCTCGCTTGCACCTTTGCATTTAATTTCATTATAATCATAACCTTAATTGCAAGCTTCACCCTTGTTGGTGTTAAACTGGAGACGGCTGATAAAACCCGTTTGCTCTACTGACGTCTAACCCCTGTTTAGCTCAGTTGGTAGAGCGATCCACTTGTAGTGGAGAGCTCCCGGGTTCGATCCCCGGACCAGGTGGATTTTTCCAGTCACGCACCAGTCACCTAGCTGTGTTTGGAGATTGGTGTTTGTCCTTTGTCCCTCTTGTTCCCCTTCTCCAGGGATTATTTTCGTCATTCTTGTCCACCTCGCTTGCACCTTAGGCATTTAATTGCATTATAATCATAACCTTAAATTGCAAGCTTCACCCTTGTTGGTGTTAAACTGGTGACGGCTGATAAAACCCGTTTGCTCTACTGACGTCTAACCCCTGTTTAGCTCAGTTGGTAGAGCGATCCACTAGTAGTGGAGAGCTCCCGGGTTCGATCCCCGGACCAGGTGGATTTTTCCAGTCACGCACCAGTCACCTAGCTGTGTTTGGAGATTGGTGTTTGTCCTTTGTCCCTCTTGTTCCCCTTCTCCAGGGATTATTTTCGTCATTCTTGTTCACCTCGCTTGCACCTTTGCATTTAATTGCATCATAATCATAACCTTAAATTGCAAGCTTCACCCTTGTTGGTGTTAAACTGGTGACGGCTGATAAAACCCGTTTGCTCTACTGACGTCTAACCCCTGGTTAGCTCAGTTGGTAGAGCGATCCACTAGTAGTGGAGAGCTCCCGGGTTCGATACCCGGACCAGGCGGATTTTTCCAGTCACGCACCAGTCACCTAGCTGTGTTTGGAGATTGGTGTTTGTCCTTTGTCCCTCTTGTTCCCCTTCTCCAGGGATTATTTTCGTCATTCTTGTTCACCTCGCTTGCACCTTTGCATTTAATTGCATTATAATCATAACCTTAAATTGCAAGCTTCACCCTTGTTGGTGTTAAACTGGTGACGGCTGATAAAACCCGTTTGCTCTACTGACGTCTAACCCCTGGTTAGCTCAGTTGGTAGAGCGATCCACTTGTAGTGGAGAGCTCCCGGGTTCGATACCCGGACCAGGCGGATTTTTCCAGTCACGCACCAGTCACCTAGCTGTGTTTGGAGATTGGTGTTTGTCCTTTGTCCCTCTTGTTCCCCTTCTCCAGGGATTATTTTCGTCATTCTTGTCCACCTCGCTTGCACCTTTGCATTTAATTGCATTATAATCATAACTTAAATTGCAAGCTTCACCCTTGTTGGTGTTAAACTGGTGACGGCTGATAAAACCCGTTTGCTCTACTGACGTCTAACCCCTGGTTAGCTCAGTTGGTAGAGCGATCCACTTGTAGTGGAGAGCTCCCGGGTTCGATACCCGGACCAGGTGGATTTTTCCAGTCACGCACCAGTCACCTAGCTGTGTTTGGAGATTGGTGTTTGTCCTTTGTCCCTCTTGTTCCCCTTCTCCAGGGATTATTTTCGTCATTCTTGTCCACCTCGCTTGCACCTTAGGATTTAATTTCATTATAATCATAACCTTAAATTGCAAGCTTCACCCTTGTTGGTGTTAAACTGGAGACGGCTGATAAAACCCGTTTGCTCTACTGACGTCTAACCCCTGTTTAGCTCAGTTGGTAGAGCGATCCACTTGTAGTGGAGAGCTCCCGGGTTCGATCCCCGGACCAGGCGGATTTTTCCAGGTCACGCACCAGTCACCTAGCTGTGTTTGGAGATTGGTGTTTGTCCTTTGTCCCTCTTGTTCCCCTTCTCCAGGGATTATTTTCGTCATTCTTGTTCACCTCGCTTGCACCTTTGCATTTAATTGCATTATAATCATAACCTTAAATTGCAAGCTTCACCCTTGTTGGTGTTAAACTGGTGACGGCTGATAAAACCCGTTTGCTCTACTGACGTCTAACCCCTGGTTAGCTCAGTTGGTAGAGCGATCCACTTGTAGTGGAGAGCTCCCGGGTTCGATACCCGGACCAGGCGGATTTTTCCGGTCACGCACCAGTCACCTAGCTGTGTTTGGAGATTTGTGTTTGTCCTTTCTCCCCCTTGTTCCCCTTCTCCAGGGATTATTTTCGTCATTCTTGTCCACCTCGCTTGCACCTTTGCATTTAATTGCATTATAATCATAACCTTAAATTGCAAGCTTCACCCTTGTTGGTGTTAGACTGGTGACGGCTGATAAAACCCGTTTGCTCTACTGACGTCTAACCCCTGGTTAGCTCAGTTGGTAGAGCGATCCACTTGTAGTGGAGAGCTCCCGGGTTCGATACCCGGACCAGGCGGATTTTTCCGCTCACGAACCAGTCACCTAGCTGTGTTTGGAGATTTGTGTTTGTCCTTTGTCCCTCTCGTTCCCCTTCTCCAGGGATTATTTTCGTCATTCTTGTCCACCTCGCTTGCACCTTTGCATTTAATTGCATTATAATCATAACCTTAAATTGCAAGCTTCAGCCTTGTTGGTGTTAGACTGGTGACGGCTGATAAAACCCGTTTGCTCTACTGGCGTCTAACCCCTGGTTAGCTCAGTTGGTAGAGCGCTCCACTTGTAGTGGAGAGGTCCCGGGTTCGATACCCGGACCAGGCGGATTTTTCCGGTCACGAACCAGTCACCTAGCTGTGTTTGGAGATTTGTGTTTGTCCTTTGTCCCTCTCGTTCCCCTTCTCCAGGGATTATTTTCGTCATTCTTGTCCACCTCGCTTGCACCTTTGCATTTAATTGCATTATAAACATAACCTTAAATTTCAAGCTTCAGCCTTGTTGGTGTTAGACTGGTGACGGCTGATAAAACCCGTTTGCTCTACTGGCGTCTAACCCCTGGTTAGCTCAGTTGGTAGAGCGCTCCACTTGTAGTGGAGAGGTCCCGGGTTCGATACCCGGACCAGGCGGATTTTTCCGGTCACGAACCAGTCACCTAGCTGTGTTTGGAGATTTGTGTTTGTCCTTTGTCCCTCTTGTTCCCCTTCTCCAGGGATTATTTTCGTCATTCTTGTCCTCCTCGCTTGCACCTTTGCATTTAATTGCATTATAGTCATAACCTTAAATTGCAAGCTTCACCCTTGTTGGTGTTAGACTGGAGACGGCTGATAAAACCCGCTTGCTCTACTGACGTCTAACCCCTGGTTAGCTCAGTTGGTAGAGCGCTCCACTTGTAGTGGAGAGGTCCCGGGTTCGATACCCGGACCAGGCGGATTTTTCCGGTCGCGCACTAGTCACGTAGCTGTGTTTGGAGATTTGTTTTTGTCCTTTGTCCCTCTTGTTCCCCTTCTCCAGGGATTATTTTCGTCATTCTCTTCCAGCTCGCTTGCACCTTTCCATTCAATTGCATTATCATTATCGCCTGCCTTCTTGTTTTCTCCTCCCAGTTTGTTCGCCCAGGCCCTAAAACGTGCGAGGGAGCTACAGCTGGTGAACAACCACACCCAAACTGTCTTCGCACCCACCAACGAAGCGCTGAGCGACTACGCCACTCAACTTGAGAACCCAAGTATCCTCGAAAAGGTGAGTTGTTCGAGTTCCAACACGTCATTCCGGTAGAGGAACTGTATAGCAAAACCAGAACACTTATATCGTTTTCCTACTCCTTTCGTCGCTAAGCCCCGACTTACGGAGAATGGGTCATATAGTCATTTGCGCCGACTATGTCTCAGGCACTTGCGGGGAGGAGGCCTTGGGGAGCATCGGGTTTTGTAAGGGACATATTTTTCGCGCTGCGTTCGCGAAATATATATCTTGTACACGTGTATGACGAGCAGAATTAATCTTGAACCTTCAGACATTGTGCGTAAAACATGAATATCTGTAAAAGCGTTATTTTCGTAAGCGCGGGCGCAGATTCAAAGCTGCCGTGAAAAGTGGACGACACGACAACGATGTCGACGCAGCGCGCGCGCACATACACTTTTGATGGGCACGGGATACGCACGACGGCACATGCGAGGTGAACTGCCGCCTCATGTCGCGCTCGTCGCAACTCCTGCAATAGCGACGGTCGCTTCCCGAAATACTTGATGGCCAAATGTTGTGACCATTGCGATACTCTGCTGCGAAAGGGTTACTCTATATAGATTTTGAAAACATGCAGTGTCATCACAGTCTTTAAGACGCATTACGGCAGTCCGATCTACAGTGGAAACTAAAAAAAAAACAACAAAAAACCAAAAAATAGCTCAAGTGATCAACAGCCGGAACGGGAAAATAGTCGCACGCGGCGTGGTAGTGTAGCGAAGACACCGAGAGTCAATGTCTTTGCTTACTCCGCATAAATCCAATGGCCTTGGCGCCGGCAGCTTTCGCATAGTTGGAACGGCTGGACGCGTGCGCAGCCTCGGCGGTTTTCCCATTTGAAGTGCGAAGGGTGATTGACGCAGTCCATTGTCGTGGAAACCAGTCGAGACAGCGGAGACAGCCGTCTTTGTTGTCTCGGCGAATCCGGTGTCTCGGGGCGTTGGTGGCAGCCGAAAGTGCGACTGCGCGATGCAACGTGCCTCCTCTCGGACACGGGTTGTCCCCACCACTAGGGGAAGATTTAGCGCTGGAGGCGCGCTGTATAACTAGAGAGCCTCGATTGAAGAGAGGGTCCACCTGGAACCATTGGGAGCGTTCGCAATTTAATAGTGGACGCCTCCCGCCCCGGAGATTGGTCGCAAGTGCGCATGCGCTGCGTTGTCGCGTGGCGGAGAGGAAAGCGGGCGGAAAGGCGGAGGCGCTCGCAGACGACCAACGTTTGGTGATCGTTTTCGTCCCTTCCTCTCAGCTCGTTTTGGAAACGCGGTATATAAACCACGTGACTCCGGTCGAGCTCTTCGGAATACTCTGTAAGTCTAACGCAAATGAGCTTAATATAATGTATTCTCTTAATAAAGTATTTAAAGCCACTGTCGGGTTGTTTACCACCTCTCCAGCTCTATATGCGCGACTGCAGCTGCCACGTCTTGCCCTTCCGTCTCCCTGGCAACCGTTCTTTGCGCTAACCTTTTTAGTGCTCACTGTTCGGCGCGTGAAAAAGCGCCCGCGAATAATAAGAGTCATTCGTGTTGGTTTATCATTTTGCGATTTTAGTGGGTTTTAGTATTGCGTATACGAGGTAAAGCAAGAACTGTGCGTTTGCGTTAGCGTTCCGTGTTCCACACTGCGCGTGCGCGGAGCTCAAATTGCGCTCTTGGATTGGCGCATGACGACGCACAGAGCTTTGTTTTGCTCCTTTACGCATTACTAAAACTCTAATTTATAACGCCATGGGAGATAGGACGATAACGAAACAGTGTACATATCGGCTTTGTTGTGTGTTCGTTTGGTTTTCTTTGTGTGCGCTGAATTCACAGTTATAAGAGAGAAGAGATCGCGCAGCTTCCAGGCAGCACAGAGCACGCAAGTCGATCAGAGCAACCATATATAGCGGACATCGTAACGGCCCCACACTTTGTCCGTCTCGCGCGATACTCCCCTTAATCCTCCCTCGTAGGATTTCGTAGGATTAAAGGGGCCCTGCAATCATATTTAAGCGTCTACCTTTTTTGCGGTTTCCACGTCTCACGAAGTTCGGGCAAGCCAGCGGGCACGGAGAGAGTAACTAAATATCAGTGCGTCATATTTTAACCGGACGACGCGGAAACCTCCTCCACCGACGAGGGCGACCCGCGGTACCGAAAGCGCGCAAAATGTGACGTCTTTGGTCCTGGGCTTACTACTGGTCAGAGCCTCTAAAGGCTTCTTTTTAGTCGAACTACAAAATATAAGTTGCGCGAACAGTTTCAATTATTTATAAAAGTAGTTTTTGTTCAGTATTCTAGATCAGAAAAGAAACGAATGCAGTTTATAAAGTACGGATACGAGGAATGACCCGTCGACATACCCGCCACCGAGCGGTGGAAAAGGCGGCGCACACTAGAAAGGAGTAGTGGGATCACGCGCCGACACGGAAAGGTCCCGGATGTACGCGGCGGCGCTGCAGTCGTATGGACAGGATGATCCGACCAGCTCCGAGCGTTCTGAAGGCCTTCGGCGAGAAGCTTTGTCTTGGGGTTTAGCCATTTCGCGGTATAGCAGCGCGAAGTGGCTCCCGTTCTGAACTGATCTTTACCCCGTGTTTGCTGTCGTTTGTGGCCAATGAAGTGTCACGCCGAATTAGTGTTTAATCGCGCAGCAAATGAAATGAGAGCCACCCCGGCTGTCCGCTGCATACAGCCTATCCAAAACATGTTTTAGTGGCGCCCTCTCGCGCCGTCGACACGGAGTGCGGCAGCCGTGAGTGCTCGCGATGAGCCCACTACCCCCCCTCAAGTTCACGGCCACTCAAGCAACCAAGGACGTCATGAGGGAGGTTATTTTTTGCTTGTTTTTGTAATTTTAATTTGCCTATAACTTTTAAAATAATGCGAATTTCGAGAAAAGAAAAGTTTTACTAAGTTACTACGTTCAGTGCGCTCAGGTTTGGTGCAAAATAAAAACCAGTAAAAAAGTCCTTGCAGGGCCCCTTTAAGAGAAGCGTCTCGGCCACGGGGGGCCAGACCCGATTGCACAAAGATGCGTTCCGATAGGATACCAAAACCAAAGAACGCGTCCAAATTAAGCTCTTTTTTTTTTTAACGTTGTAAAATGTTGTACATGCTTTATGCGCCAAGAAACTGAGGGAGAAGAGGAGACGAGAAAAAGGGGGGAGGGGTGTCAGAACACCAAGCTCTGATTGGAATGATTAGTGAGTAGACCTAAACCTACCGCATTTGTCTCCATCTGCACTCGTTGAAAGCGTTCGAATGCGAAATTCCAAACGTCGTACGCCGGTGTTCCGTGTTCTAACGCGTTCGTCCAGTGCAGGGGAGACAAATGCAGCCAGCTTTAGGTCTACCCACTAATCATTCCAATCCCAGCTCGGCGTTCTGACGTCCCCGCGCGCTCTTGTACCCTTCACTCTCTCTCAGTTTATCGGCACATATCTTCCTAAAACGAGTTGACTTAGTTGCTTTCGGTGGCGCTCAGCATGTCTCAAATTGGAACCAAATGTCTACTTTCACTTATTAAAAGGCTAATTAGACATTGTTATTAATTATTCGGCTAACTGGTACGCTTTTTGCGATCCCTGACGTCCGCTGTGGCTGGCAGCTTGTTCCCATCACGAGGCTTCGTTTTTCCTCAGCCACATCATTTTTAGGGATTTCTGAGAGTATTCGCTGGAGACCCAGTGAAGAACTTTGTACGCACTCTAACAAAAGGAAAAAAAATTACACCATCTTCCCGAGGGGAACCATGGGGTGATGCGGAGCATCGTGTTGGTTCCGAGGAAAGAGTCAGTTGCGTGCTGACGTCGAGAGATGGCGCCACCGACTGCCCTAGCGTTACCGCCTACGCGAGCCTTCGTCGCGGCTCGCGGCAGAGAAACTTGGAACGCTCGCCGCTCGCCGTTTATTTTTTTTTTCACACTTGAAGGAGAGGAGACTAGAGGAGGACAGTTGCGCGTGCGCGCGCGGTGTGAGGAGAAGCGAACGCACGCGCAGTGCACGCAGCTGGTAGAGAGAGAGAGCGGAGAGAGTAACGCGCAGCTGTTGGAGAGAGGGAAGGAGGAGAGTTGCGCGTGCGTAGTTCAAGTGCCGACTACACGCCGACGCCGCGGGACATAGACCCGAGCAAGAGATGCTCCGCATCTAAAACAAACAAACCAAAAGCTCTAAAAACAGTTTGACGAGACTAGGAGCTATTGCAAGGTGACAACAACAACGGCAAGACAGCACCTTCACGAATACTATGAACATCTGTAAGTTTGCTCTACCGTGCTAAAACTACAATGGTCATCATAAAAAAAGTATAAACAAAAACTTTACTTATTTTATAGTCGTATCAAATTCAACGATATCTTAATAGACCCTTTTCAAAATGGCATCAAGCAACATTAGAGGTCGCGATTCCTTGGACCCCGACACTGATCTCTAATGAAGTAAGCTGGATCGCGGATAGGAGCTTCCCTTACTAAGTTCGAGCGGCACCACCGGCAGCGATCGCTTGACACCAGCTAATGCATAGGATGCTAAGGAGGAAACGGGGAAAACGGGAATTTCTTACCTTAGTAGGTTGTTCTCGACGATGAAACCTTTATCGTATTTTCCTCGAATGGCAGTTAATATTCTGGGCGCAAATATCGAAAGCGTTAGAGTACCAATCTTTTTTGAAGAAATATTTTGTTGTTGAGGGTCGAGTACTGTGACTTTGTTGGGCGTAAACTGCGATGCGGTTCAATGAGACAAGGGTCGTCGAGAGTCAACGTGGAGCCGTTTGCGACCTCGAAGTCAACAGAGTTTAGCAGACGATAAGTTGGAAGGCTTTTACTGGGGATATTCGCATCGTTTTAAGGCTTGTACAAAGCACGTTTGGTGCAAGCTTTTTGCTTTGAACTGTAATGAGGGCTTCTGTGTCAAACCGCAACTCGGAGCCTGTCGTTCATTGCTCGAACGTGTCATTTATTTGGCATCTGAAGCGAGCGACGCCGGCACAGTCGGTGAAGCTCCGGTACATTTTTTTTTTTCGGCGTTCGAACCCTTGGCAAATACCAATTCGATCTCCAAACACCCGATATAATTATCGCAGCACATTATAAAATACTCCCCTTTGAGCAGAGAGTACAAGCTTCAATATTCCTACTTTTGTTTGTTTCTCCCATGGACTTGCGTGTACTGCATGGTGTCAAGCAACGGCCGGCGGTGGTGCCACCGACGGGCTCCCGATGCGCGATCCAGCCTACGACAATGGAGATCAGCGGATCCCAAACTCGTGATTGGATGCGAGCCCTCGCCGAACGCTGTCGCAGCCCTCGTGTCTAATGCATGCTCGGAGTACGTGCCCGAACAATGGCAGACTCCTATAATTGGCGCAGCAGATACTAAATGGCGCACCCTTTAAAGAAAAATGTCAATTGTCTGTTTTACTATAGAACCAGATTAATGTGGCGCTTCCTTTCTGGCTGCACATAACTGCCAGCACAAGCACCGGTTACACGAATACCACAATTGCGTACGCTTCGAGAAGGGAGGACAACCATTGGGTAAAAAAGTTAGGAAGAGGGATACTGGGTGCTTGTGAGTAGTCGAGGCCCGACTCGATCCAAATACATGGCATTCGTGGAAGCGCGGCTGGCTCTAGAAGGAAAAGCGAACGACGTATGGATCGAGTGACCTACTTTAGCAGCTCCTTCCGTCGCACCGGTTTCACGTACCTCCGTCCTCCGGACAGCCGTGATCGTATAGTGGTTAGTACCTTGCGTTGTGGCCGCAATAACCCAGGTTCGAATCCTGGTCACGGCAACCCTTTTTGCTTCCTAACTTTTTTTTTTTTCTTTTTATTCTTTTTAACGCGATAGCGTTTTGGAGCTTGTGTCGCAGAAAATCCGGCGTCGGTGTCGGCGTCGGTGTTGGTGGGGACCAAAGCATCCCATAATGCAACCCGCGCAGCCACGTGTGTCACACGTGGCTGCGCCCGTTGCATTACGTTATGTACTCGCTAAATTTGGCGAAAAAAGTTTCCCGCCAAACGTGGCAGAAACTTTTTCTCATCAAATTTCACAAAAATTTTCCCGCAGAATTTAGCGGAAAATTTCCCGCCACATTTTGCGGAAACATTTCCCGCCAAATTTAGCAGAAACGTTTCCCACCAAATTTCGCGGACCGATAGGGTCATGATGTCACACCCACGTGTGACGTCACGTGGCGCTGCCGACTATCCCACGCACACACGCTTTCCCGGCTTGGCAACGTTCACGCTTTTATGTGAAAAAGCATTGCGAACGGGACCCGATAACGCTATCGCGTTCCGCTCTTAAAGGCGAAGCTTAAGCGTCCCCCAAGTTGTTTTTTCTTCTTTTTTTTTTTTTTTGTATTACACCAACGTTTTGACATCCAATAAAATGTGCACCATTTTGGGTACAGCGTAAGATTCCTGCACGGAGGTGAGCGCTACACCATCCTAATTTATTAACTGATTAATTTGCTTTTATGAAATACTACTACACTTCTCTGCGTGATTTCAGGTTGTTAACTTCGATTAAACGATTTGTAGTTACTGACATTTTAAGAAACGCACGGCGTGGCTCATGAGATGTTCACACTTTTTTCTTCGTGATTTGTTTGTTCTAATCAACTAATGCTGCAATCCCATTGGGTCTGGAGTTCCACCATCAAAAATGGAGAGTACCGACAAAAAAAAAAAACGCTTTTATGCCACTTGACAAGCCATAGGCATACGTCATGGCAAAACAAAAACACGAGATTCAAAAGAAAAACAAAACGAGCAAACGATCTGCGCTTTTGTACAATGCTTTTTTTTTTTCAGTGAAATGACATCAAGTTTTAGGGATTCAATATGATCTAGTGGCACAGGAAGTGTAGGTTTGATACTTTGATGCTCAAAATTAGTTCATGATTTCAAGAATATCCATGGATGTATCTGAATTGTTTAATTATGTTTGAACTGCCTACTCGTTCCACGGTCAGCCTCCAAGTACAATGACCGTAAATTACCCTCCAGGCGGGATTCACGCTATCGTCACCTTAAAAACAAACAAACAAACGAAAACGAAAGGCACAGTATCCAATCAGGCGTTAGAATGTCACGAACCATTCCAGGTGGAAAATAGATCTATTGGATGTATAGCGTGTTTTAATAGGCAAATAAAGGATTTAGAAGTTTCCTTCAAAATGGCTGAACCACAATTCGCAGCTAACAAAAAAAAAAAACACAAAAAAAAACACGCTGTGCAAAACGTGGCTCAGTCTCCAATTTTCCAGTTTCAACATTTGAAGGAGTTTCCTCAACCTCCGTCCCCCGGACAGCCGTGATCGTATAGTGGTTAGTACCTTGCGTTGTGGCCGCAATAACCCAGGTTCGAATCCTGGTCACGGCAGCTTTTTGTTTTTTTTTCTTCTCAATTCTTTGTTACGTGACGAGTGCCACGCTCGTCACATTGCTCGAGACTAGCTCGAGCGTCACGCTGGTCACATAATGGAGGTCGCGTGATCACCGTCTTCCGATAATGGCGGACGATGCCTCGCCAACTACCTTTAGCGAATTTTGTTGGATTATCATTACAATCATAATGTAACACCTGCAACGAGGTAGAGGGGGTCCTAGAGAGGTAAACTGTGGCAGCTTAAAGTGATCCGCAATTGGCCGCCGCCATGTTGCACATTTTTGAGACACGTGACCTAGATTTCAACAAAGTGCTGCGCACAAATAATTGCTTATTGATCTTGAGTAACAGTACTGACGAGATAAGTTATGTTTCGTTTGTTTTAAGTCCAAAATGTGCTTTTACGACAAAAACTCGGGCAGCTTCGCAATGCCTCCGCTGGATTCCGTCAGACGCGGTGCAGTATTTTGGGTTTTTATCGGAGCTAGACACTGATCTCTGGGGCTAACAGTATCGAACAAAATAGTGCATCGTGTTTTTTACAGTCCTCGCAATATACCAATCTCGGCTCAGTTTTGCGTAAAAGCCTGAGGATTCGGTACGGTCACGTGTCTAGTGGTCAAAATTGAGCAACATGGCGGCAGCCATGTAGGGGTCACTTTTGCCTGGTGAACGAGATACCAGTTTATCGCCCTAAGCCTCTCTACCTCGTTGAACACCTGAGACAGTGGTCTGGACACGGGGAGGCTACCTGGGATATCAAGAACTGACGATGTAACATGGCATTAACGAAGTAGGAAGACAGTTTTCGGAGGGCGGGATGACACGACATTTTGAGCAAACTCAATATATGGTCGTTGCCAGAATAAGAGATCACATAAAATAAAAGAGGTGCCGATATGATACGGCTGGAGATGGACGGACAAATTATAAGTAAAAGAAGGCACATCAAGATACCGGGCACCTTCGAAGAGTCCGCCCGCAGTACGAGGTGAATACTTGACTTAGAAAAAACGTGGACACAAGGACTCAATCTCATTCGAAGAACAAGGGGCAGAGAGCCGACGAGAAGCCCCTTAGGCTTATGACAGAAACACTTCTCACGTCGAGGGCTTTGTACAGTTGTAACTGGCTCCATCTGAGCAGATCCCTATGGAAGAAAAAGCGAGAAAGGCTGAATTATGAATTGATGAGGCTGGTCACGGGGCCTTCCAAAGTATACGGTCGTTGAAGACTTAAGAAAAAACGCCCAAATGAATATGGTCCGGAGAGGGAAAGAAAGAGAAATAACTTTAATTGAACAAGCAGGTAGCTCGTTTTCTTCCGAGGCGAGAGGAGCCCTCAGTGCAGGGCTCCTGTAGTTTTTGCTGTGCCCCGGAACCGTGTGACCAGCTCGCGCTGGTCATAAGGGTCCGAGCTTGACAGCGCAGCTTCCCACTGCTCAGGTGTTGGCTCCGTCCGAGAAAAACAAGGTTCGAGCGGCACATTTGATTCTTACATCATTTTGTATGAAAATAATATACTAAACATCACGTGTAGCATAGTTTCAACCATGAAGAATTACTACATTTAACTGTTACCGCTTATTAAAACTGCTTCTCGCTACCACCGATAGGGAATTATTTTCGGCTTCCGGTTGGCCAGGAGAGCTTGTCAAGCCCTCTTTTTGCGTCTGGTGCACCCCCTGGCTCTAAACGCTCCTCCCATTGACCAAACTCTCCCTATACAAGGCTTTGGTCGTGGCCATCTGACAGAGTTAGCGTCAACGAGTGGTGCATCCGCTAATACATTTCCGTTCAATCTAAATTTAAGGTTAAGAATACTTAGTTGGAATCATTGGTCGAACTTATAATGAAAAGTTTTTTTTTTTTCTAAATCTGCCAGACTCCTACAGTCGCAACGAACTATATATCGTATTTTAAAATAAACATAAACAAGTAATAGCGGTACTTCCTGTGGCCGATATAACTTTGGGTCGACCATCTTTTCGCGTACGTTTCAATGAGCAAGAAAGAGCACGGGCGTCTCCTAAGTTTTTCTCGGCGGAACATCGAAAAACGAATATAGAAAACAGGACGTAAAATAGATTGATGTGTATTTCTGGACCATACGGCGCCAAGAAAAAGCACATCATCTCATTTCATTTGGCCTCCGTGGCGAACGTTACATGGCCCTACCTGACGTCCCAGTGGAAACTTGTGTACACGTGTGACAATCTACAAAGTAAGATGCCCACAAATCGGCCGAGACACGTAACTGTTTCATGTTTTTTTTCTTGTGCACGGGTGAGCGTGTCCAAGCACAACATTGCTTCGTCAAATGCGCGTCGTCGCCGTAACTGTTCGAGCTGGCCAAAACGAAACTACGCTACGCCGGTCGGACGTAGTTGCGAAAGATTGTGCCACTCGTGCTCGATCGTGTCCCGGAAAAATCGAGCGTTGCGTTTTCGACGACGAGTAGAGATATCGTGATTGCGACAAAGCTGTCACAGTGTGCACGATTGCGCCGCTCATTCACCAAAAAAAAAAAAAAAAAGAAGCTCAGGTGGTGCTGATGATACTGATTTTGGTCATAGGTATAGGAGGTATTCACTGGCCGCCATATTTGAGGTCACTGTTTAGAGCGCATGCTCAGAACGAGCTCGCATTAATAGGCTGCCAAGACCGGCAATCTTGGTGGTGCGGAATGCACGTGGCGAAAGAACTGTGGAAGCTCGCGTTCAGCACGCGCTCCGCAGCCGAGCACACAGCTATGGCCGCCAGTGAATACTCCCTATTGCTGCTTGCTGTCGGCGTTGCCGGTTTGCAGCCGCTTCCCGAGCTCTCAACTCCGGGTCCGTTTGGCGTTTTTGACGCTGTGCAGCAGCTTCTCGCGCCCTGGTCTCCGGAGCAGCTTGCTGTCTACGTAGACGCTGAGGCGCTGCATGCCGAGCTTTTCGGTCCTTTTCATTCATGGCAGTAGGAGAATGTGTGGTTTTCTTCTTTTTCTTTTTTTAAGCAGACAGATGGGATGGCATTTCAGAACCCCCTACTAGATCTTTTTTTCTTCTTCTTTTTCTTTTTTCATAATTTTTTTTTCATCTTTTTTTGCAATTTTTTTTTTGCCCTACACGAGCACGTGAGCATGTGCTCACGTGCTCGTGAGCACGTGATCTCACAAGCAGAAGCACGAGCACCCGACGCCGGCCTACGGTGGACGGACATACGGACATGGCTAGCCCCTAAGGAGCTTCGCCCCAAAAAACCACAACAACAACAAGCAGCGTGATTTTGACAACAAGTGGAAATATTGTGATTGTGACAACGTCGACCTACCGCGGCGATCCTGTGAATGATATTCACGTGGATACAGTTGGAGAGGCGGACGTCAAAGGGCTACCTTAAATTCTAGACGCCGGGCGATAAGGTAGGATACAGTTAGAGAGGCGGACGTCAAAGGGCTACCTTAAATTCTAGACGCCGGGCGATAAGGTAGGATACAGTTGGAGAGGCGGACGTCAAAGGGCTACCTTAAATTCTAGACGCCGGGCGATAAGGTAGGATACAGTTGGAGAGGCGGACGTCAAAGGGCTACCTTAAATTCTAGACGCCGGGCGATAAGGTAGGATACAGTTGGAGAGGCGGACGTCAAAGGGCTACCTTAAATTCTAGACGCCGGGCGATAAGGTAGGATACAGTTGGAGACGCGGACGTCAAAGGGCTACCTTAAATTCTAGACGCCGGGCGATAAGGTAGGATACAGTTGGAGAGGCGGACGTCAAAGGGCTACCTTAAATTCTAGACGCCGGGCGATAAGGTAGGATACAGTTGGAGAGGCGGACGTCAAAGGGCTACCTTAAATTCTAGACGCCGGGCGATAAGGTAGGATACAGTTGGAGAGGCGGACGTCAAAGGGCTACCTTAAATTCTAGACGCCGGGCGATAAGGTAGGATACAGTTGGAGACGCGGACGTCAAAGGGCTACCTTAAATTCTAGACGCCGGGCGATAAGGTAGGATACAGTTGGAGACGCGGACGTCAAAGGGCTACCTTAAATTCTAGACGCCGGGCGATAAGGTAGGATACAGTTGGAGACGCGGACGTCAAAGGGCTACCTTAAATTCTAGGACGCCGGGCGATAAGGTAGGATACAGTTGGAGACGGCGGACGTCAAAGGGCTACCTTAAATTCTAGACGCCGGGCGATAAGGTAGGATACAGTTGGAGACGGCGGACGTCAAAGGGCTACCTTAAATTCTAGACGCCGGGCGATAAGGTAGGATCAGTTGGAGACGCGGACGTCAAAGGGCTACCTTAAATTCTAGACGCCGGGCGATAAGGTAGGATACAGTGGGAGACGCGGACGTCAAAGGGCTACCTAAAATTCTAGACGCCGGGCGATAAGGTAGGATACAGTTGGAGACGGCGGACGTCAAAGGGCTACCTTAAATTCTAGACGCCGGGCGATAAGGTAGGATACAGTTGGAGACGGCGGACGTCAAAGGGCTACCTTAAATTCTAGACGCCGGGCGATAAGGTAGGATACAGTTGGAGAGGCGGACGTCAAAGGGCTACCTTAAATTCTAGACGCCGGGCGATAAGGTAGGATACAGTTGGAGAGGCGGACGTCAAAGGGCTACCTTATATTCTAGACGCCGGGCGATAAGGTAGGATACAGTTGGAGAGGCGGACGTCAAAGGGCTACCTTAAATTCTAGACGCCGGGCGATAAGGTAGGATACAGTTGGAGAGGCGGACGTCAAAGGGTACCTTAAATTCTAGACGCCGGGCGATAAGGTAGGATACAGTTGGAGACGCGGACGTCAAAGGGCTACCTTAAATTCTAGACGCCGGGCGATAAGGTAGGAAAACTAGTTTCACGTCCGACTTGTGACGATCATGCGACATTTCTGGGGGCATAGCCCGTTTGTTCGAACTGAATTCTGTTTGGCAAGACATACACAAGCCTTGTTGTGTTTGACGACGTGGGCGAGTTCTAAAATCAAGTTGTTTCATGCTATGTTTCACGTATAGGCCTCCTGCGCTGAAGCTTCGAACAAACTGTAGCGCCCTCCTTTTGGGTAGTACAAGCTCAACTGATTGAGCCTCGCACTACTTATGGCACGTTGGTTGAGCTTTTTTAATTTTGTCTTGTGCTGAAGAATGACAAACACCTTTGGACGCAAGAAATCGGCCAGACTCAACGCCGCAAGACAATCAAAAGTGCCAAATTCATGACACCACCGCTAGGGTACGCGTCTCTTATCTCTGGGTGGTGACGTCAAAACACCTGTGAAGCGACGCTTTAATTTTTCTTTTTCTTTGTCATGTCTACTTTGGAACGCGCGGAACGGCTGTTCTTGGCTCACGCGCTTAGCGTCTTAGCTTTGACGGCGTTCTAATTTTTGTTGTTTCTTTGTATTTTCATCGTGATCTCGCGCTCGGCACCAGAGCTGGCACGCTTCTGCATGCGTGGCAGTTTGAGACGCTAAAGTCTGTACTACCCAAAACAAGGCCTTTTCGCAGCACCCCCTGGGCAACGCTGGAGGCCCATTGCTTTAATTGTGTCACAAACAGACGGTTTATTGCATGCTGCAAAGAAGAATATGGCTCTAGAACTTCGAAATTGACGTTTCCCAAATTGTCGTGGAACCCTAACCCCAGGTTCGGTTCCATCTGAAAAGATCTGAAATCCTCCGCTGAAATATACTTTCAAAATTTATGTTTGTTTTCTAGTCTTTCTATTTTTTGGTTCGTCTGTGGGTTTTTGCTGGAGCTTGTTAAGGACTCTCACATAGACCCCCTGTTTAGAAGCTCGCATGCACCCGAAAAATTAATGTCAGTAAAGATACTGCTCTAAGATTGAAAAAAAAATAGAACGATAAAGGCTATTTTTTAATTATGAAATATTTTATGCAGTACCAAGTTGGTCTGAGTCAGTGGTCTGTGTTATGAAAGCCAGGCAAAAATATAGTTATATATGGGCAAATATTAATTAATATTTGAGTCAATTTTTTATTTGCGTAAGAACTCAAGTGTGATTCTTTCGATCAGGTTTCTTCGCCGTCCGAAAGACTCGGTGGTGTGCGTCTTTGATTTGAACATTACGCGATCCTAGTGCTGAGCGTGAAATCAACGCGCACGTGACAGAGACTGTTCGCGTTTGACGGCCGCGGAGTCGCTGGTCGTTGCACTTTTTATTCCGCGGCTATCTGCTACAGCAAAGGTGCCCAGTCAAATGCAAAACATTACAGCACTCCAAGTAGATTGTGGACGCAGAAAACATTAGAAAACACAGATTTAATGGCGGAACACACAGAACATAGCGGTGATGTTGGCCTCTAAAAGTCTATGCAAACAAAACACGAACCGGAAGTGTTCTCGGCTCCCTGTCATGGCGGCCGGAAGTGGCCCGAATACCATGTATAGCGACGAGAACATGCGAACGGTTTTTCCAGCACTTAGTGGGAACTTTCCGAGGATTGTTTACAAACGTTGCCGAACAACAAAGTAGAGATGTTTATTTTTATTTTTAATATATAAAATGCGATGATCCCCGAGTAGCGGGGGTAACATGTATGCTTTGGGGATCAAACTATATAATGCAAATTGATGTAGTGAACAAGCGTTGGAGCTAGAAACGTGTGCAAGTTTTGACCAGAAGTACTGAGACGTTTTTGAGTTCTCATTGTTGTCAATGTCCCGTTGTTGGATATCTGGGGCTAGTTTAAACCGTTTATTATAAAACGGCTGTCTATCATTTCAATAAAATAAATTATTCGAGAAACCAGAAAAATTCGGTTTTTAGAAACACGTCACAGGTAGCCGAAACCGTAAAAATTAAAACCGTACAAAGCCGGAAAAGAACAGATATTAACAGAAAACGGTAACCGTAACCATAACCGAGACGTTACATTTTTCGGTTTGAGTCCCTGCTTTAAATAACAAAGTAGCAATATTTTACAGCGCACCTCATGACTCTTTCACATCCATCGACTTGTATATTTCATTGCCTTCATTGTTTCCTTGCTTTTCTGGGAAGTTTAAGAACTACGCATTTAGGAGCGACCACTTTCTTGCCATTTTAGAAAGCAACGACGCACACCCAACTCTTTTAAAACGCTTTCCTAGGCAAAAGCTAGAAAAGGCAGACTCTCAACTTTTAAAACTAAATTCAACGCTCACCGCCTTACTGCTGCCAGGTCTGCCTTCAGACGATACCACATTATGTCACAAAACACATTTTATGTGAAGCATAAGAAGTTATTTTACAGACCTCCGAAAATATTTCGAAGCGGTGTACGTAAGCCGTGGTGGAACAAAGACGGTACACCTACAAGAAGAGACCAGCGTAGGGCCCGGAATACCTGCCGACGGTACCCTAATCCTTCCAATAAAATACAAATCAAAAAGAGGAAAGCAAAAACTCGATGGACTAGTAAACAAGCTAAAGACTGCTCCTGGATGAAATGTGTCTCTTCAGTGAACAATTTTGTATCGGCCAAGGACGCGTGGGACCGGTATCGGAAAATCAAGTGTGATTACGATTCATTTGTGATTCCTCTGTTCAATTTTCGTGCCGACCAACTAAGAGATGTTGCAAATGACCCTAAAAAGCCGTTCCATAGGGTTTCTAGCTCGGATAATTACTCGTCAGAAGTTAATCAGTTCAAAACTCGTGGAGAATATGGCCGTGTCTGCAGCTGGCCAAGAGGCAGTGCTCCCGTGGCCTAACGGTTATTGTGCTCGCATCCCACGCGAAGAGCCACAGTTCGATTCCTGGGAGCAACGCGTCTTTTTATTTATTCTTGCAATTTAGTGTTCCGGTAAATTCGAGAACCATGTTGCGTGCTCGAGGTCCCAATGTTCTCCGCGCCGAATCTTCTACACTGATTGTTCCAGAAACCCACGCGTGCACATAAGGGGCTCCGCGTGCCGAGCAGCAGTCAGTCTCGTCACAGCATTCGATCCTTCTGTTACGCCGACTTTGACGCGCGCGCCCGCGACGCTCTGTTGCTATTTTCTGTCTCCTATTTGTTTCGAGCACAAGTTCGCCCAATAAACGTTTCCATTTTCTCAGTTATTCTTTGTTTCATCACCTCTTCATTCGTAACAATTTCATCACATTACTAATTCCGGTGGAAATTCTGCAGGATACAAGAAGCCTTTCACGATGCACGAACTTAAGTCGGCTCTTACTTTTAAGAGGAAGTCTGCCTCTTGCCCTGACAATGTTTATTATGTGGTGATTTGTTACCAGGCCCGAGAATCTCTTGGAACTTTGTATTTTCTTCCAACCATGGACAAAGGGATACTTTTCACAAGCCTGGAAGCAGGCCCATGTTGTGTACCCTGCTGAAACCTGGTAGAGGCCCCTCGGTCCCATCTAGCTGTCTCTTTCTCTCTCTCGGTTATGAGCAGCCTTGGCGAAATATTTAAGCTGTTGATCAATAGGCGCCTTGCCTATTTCCTTGAAACGCGGGGTTTATTTGACCGGAATCAGTGTGGCTTCCGGGGATGGCGGTCGGCTGTTGACCAGCTACAGATAGGCAGCGCTGCTTCTCAGTCATCTATGTTCGGGAGAAAGCGCACGACAGGAAATGGCGTTACGAAACCCTTAGGGACGTGTTCGCATGTGGTGTGTGTGCTCGCATGATGTGTTGTATAGAAAACTTTCTTTCTGATCAAAACTTCAAAGTTAGATTATGTGTTACATACGCGGAAATTTTTATTAAGAAGAATGGGGTGCCACAAGAAGAAAGGGGGGGGGGGGGGGGGGTCAATTGAGCGTTACATTATTTGCTGTGAAGATCGACTCTCTTTTGAAAGTAATACCACGCACCATTTCTTACTCCTTGTACGTTGATTGCGTTCACTTTTCAGTGTCTCCTTGCATCTGTACCGCTGTGAACACCAGCTACAGATCGCAATAAATAAAATAAGTAAGTGGGCGGACGAAAATGTTTTCCGATTCTCACCTGAGAAAACAGTGTGCGTACCTTTCTTTCTTAGACGTAGAATTACGCTGAATCCTGCTTCGGAGATCAATAGATGTCCTATAAGTATACTGTACAAACACATGTTTATAGGCCTAAGTTTTTATAGGAAGCTAAATTTTATCTCTCATTTGAAACAGTTAAAACTTAAATGCCTCAAATCTGCTAATATCTTCAAAGGCTTATCATATAAGTCATGGGGATCTGAAAGAAAACGACTGCTGCGCCTGAATTATCCCCTCGCGATGTCCCGCCTCGATTACTAATGGCGAATTCGGGTGGTCAATCGCCGGCAACTTATTTTGCCGGAAAACCAGCAATAGTGTTCGCGTGGTCAGTTTCCGGCCGGCGCTCACCGTTCGGGTGGTGGTTCTCCGGCAAGCACCGGCAACTTTCCGGCGCTTTTTCCGCCCGAGCTCCAAACGGCGGGGCGAGTAGGCGCCAGACTGAACCGGTGTCGTCACTTCCGAAATGGGAGAGAAGTTTAGTGAGAAAAAAATTAATGAAAGAGCGAAGCTGATTTGAAGTCACTTCAGCAACCACTACTCGAGTCAATCCAAGCCATTGGGGCATGGGTGACCAAGGTTGACGAAGGCTACAGGCTCTCGCTAACGGTGTCGCGCGGGTAAGAGGCGAAGTAAACTGCCACCGCCAGGCGTTTCGTGTTCGGGTGCTGAGGGTCTTGTGGTGTGTCGCCCGCGCGTTTCTGGTTGCCGGTTCCGCCGGCTTGGCCTCGCCGGCGATTGACCACCCGAATTTGTCATAAGCAATATTGTATGAAACGGCAAGGTCGTCGACGCTCAAGATGTTGGATCCTGTTCACCACCTTGGCCTACGACGTGCCAGAGGGGCTTCTGGACACCATCATCGCTTAGTTTATATTAAAACAAGAAATCATACGTCAGTGAAAAAGAAATATAGAAATACATTAGCTTGAATTGCGCCAACAAACTCTTGTCCGACCCTAACCATCTAACATACTGTTGTATGCATGACTATAGTTTTCCCTCAGTTCTTAAAACTAAGCCTAGCATTGTGCGGTCACTCAACATTCGCCTGGAAGATGACCTTCGTCAATAGCCTAAAACTGGTTGAGGTCGACTTACTGGAAAGTACTGACAGTGTTGCTCCTTTGGACCTGCAGCCAGTAAGCTGCGATTGGTGTTTACCAAGTTCAACAAACAACGTTCCTCCAATAGTCATCCAGCAGGAGTTCTATGAGGTACTAAAGAAATACAATGACCATGCCAAGTTTTATACCTACCGAAAAAAGACCCCCTCGTTTGTCGGATCCGCTGTGTAGTCTGAACTATTCCCGACAGTTCAACGGTTGATCAGTGTCGCCAGTGTATTTACTGCAGAACTTCAAGGTGTTTTGACAACAGTGGACTATATTTGAGAAAGTCATAATATGAAGGCCGTAGTGCTTGTGCATTCCAAAAGTAGTATAAGTGCCATTAGCTCCCTTAAAAGATACAAAGCACAACCTTACTCAGTTCTTGCGTGCAAAAATACATAGGGGCCTGCAAAGCGGACATGACATCGTAATTTGCTGGGTATCCAGCCACGTTGGGCTCAACGCAACGAAAAGGTCGACAGGCTTGCGTCGTCCTCCAGAACATGGTGCAAACAACACTACACCTGCCACATTAAGACCTGAACTTAGTTTTCAGGGCAGCCATTTTCTCAGTATGACAACCAGAATGGGACCAACGGCATAACGATGAGCTGCACTTCATCAAGCCTGTTTTAGGGACATGGGAGAGCTCTTCCCCTAAAACCCGGTCTCGTGAGGTCTTACTTTGTTGCTTGAGGCTTGGTCATCTTTATGCCACTCATGGATACTTGCTGCATGGGTCAGATAAGACACTTTGAGATTTCTGTGGTGAGATATTGACGCTCTGTCATATTCTTGGTCTCTGCTCTCGCCATGTGCCGCAAAGTCGCGCTTTTTTTCCGGAATTCTCGAGGTATTGTATTCCATTTCACCATGCACTTCTGCTTGGTGCGCAGCCGTTAATTCTTTTCGACCATGTTGTCACGTTCCCTGAGAAAATGTTTTTTTTTTCGTAAGTCTTAACTTCTTCAACGTGCACTTTTTATTGTGCGTGTTCCCCCACATGTAATTACGTATTACTTGGCATTTTTTCTTCAAGCAGGCTGTCTGACTTTTACATCAAATAATACTTTCTGCCTGTGTACTTTGCCTAAAATTTAAGTTTGGCTCAGAATGTCCACGTCGCTGTTGGGACAAAAAGCCCCCAATCATTCAATCAATGTACCAATCAATTAATTAATAGAATAATTAAGTAAGCCTTGATAGAGCCTTCGTTTCAAGGCGCCGTTCTCAACGTGGTAGCACTGGCGCCCGCTAAATATCATTACTGTTCTACTATTTTTCGTGTCCACCCTTTGGCATATTACACGCAACCTGTTAATGCAAGTTATGGGATCGGTGGCCGAGTGGGCTAGCACACACCAGCTCTGAGCACGTGGAGCAAAAGCTCGCGCTGCAGAACCCAGGGACCCTGGGTTCGATCCCGCCCCTGCCCGTTTCGATCTGGATGAGCATCGTACCGGCGTGCGGTCGTGTATCACTACTGCGTGGTGAACGTTAAAGAGCCCAGGCTAGCGGTTGTACTGCACTGGCTAAATTGCTCATCTACAGCGAGGGACTCGTCGCAACTTTGAAATGGCGGACCAACTACACGCTCTCTAAATATCCACACAACCCCCAATTATTATTAATGTGAGTTGCGTTTAATAAAATTTTAAAGTATTTTAAGAGCAGGTACAAATGTTTTGATGTGTCTAACATACAAAAGTAGTTTAAATACCAGTGGGACTGATTGTAAAAAAAAATACATACCCAAAACCAAAATGCTAGGGCTGATGCAGCCAAAGAATTGAATCGCCTACCGAGTCATATTTTTTTAGCGACTTTTATTGACTTGTTTTCAATATTCGTTAAACGAAAGTGAATAATGCTTTGTTTACTATTTCTTTTTATGAGTTTTGCCCTTGATTGTCAAGTTTATAAATGCTTGTGTATTTGAGTGTATTTGTGTGTATATCTTCATGGATATTTCTGTATGTATATTCTGTAGACTTGTACTTCTATTAATTTTCTGCAATGATGCCCTCTTAGAGGTGGGGATTAAATTAAACGATAAAGAAAAAAGTTAAACTATTCTATTAGGGACAAAAGGGTAACTTAGCGAACGGCGAAAAAAAAATAGTTTGTTTTCATAGGAAACACGTGTTTTATGTAAGTGCCACGTATTACTATTTTTTTTTGCAGGTTCCTGTGTGCGATCCTTATGTAAGGTATTTTAAATGACTATTAAAATACAAAGCCGGCATCATCATAAAGCAAAGGGCAATAGAAGACAAGAGAACCATCCACCATTTTTCAGTGATTAGAAATCAAGTGAGCTGTATCAATCCTTCATTTGACATCAAAGCATGATTATTGGAACACAAATCAGCAGGCCAGCCAGCTTCTAAAGTTTATGTATATAGACAAAATGTTGAAGATCTCAGTTAACGACTAACAAGAACAGTAGTGAAGGCCTGACGGTGGACAAAGTTTCATTTTACAGTAGTTACTCGTTATACAGCACCCAGACGTTACAGTACATATGCTTACAATAGGATCATTAACTCTACCTGATGTTGGTCTTCAATGAGAACTAGAACGGCGTCGGTCAAGTTTCGTAAACACACACAAAAAAAGAGAAAAATAAACTATTTCAGTGTATTGTGCTGCTAAAAGTTTGGACCACTTTTCCACGGTCTTTCGGATCTTCCTGAGCAACGTGCAAGCTCAACTGCTGGAAGACTTCTTAGTCGCTCTATAATAATACATACACACGTCAAGGACAAAGTCAGAAGACGTTTTCTGATTTTTATTAAACACTATCACATGTTCACCCAATAAGACGCGTAAAGACAATCGGGACTTGGGTCATCTTAGTAACTAGAAGAACGATTATTAAAAATTACCCTTCTTTATGAAGCCTTTCTTTCACTACGGTAGATATTTGGATCGTGTATACACTCCCGTTTCTCAAGGCTAAAGGTGGTGCCTTTAGAGAGCGGGCGCTCATAAGCATCGTGTCTAAGGACATGTACTTCTAGACCGATTCTGGGTGGGCGAACAAACCGCTTGACGTACGCTTGAATATTACGTCAGAGGGTGGGCCGCTACTGCTTCTTGTGGGTCGGGTAACCACCGGCGTTCTTGCAGTGTCCACCTGAGACATGGGCCACATGAGCCACCTTAGCCACACCCGCCACCCCCACCACCTCCCCCACCTGCCCCAACCGCCACCACCACCACCTCCTCCGCCTCCTCCCCAACCACCACCCCCGCCACCTCCGCCACCTCCGCCAGCTCCGCCACAACCGCCACATGGTCCACGTGAGTCAGGTGGGACAGGCGTAAGACGCAGCGCCTCCTTGATGGCGCTCTGGAGTGGATTCTTGGTATCCCCACAGTGTCTTCCGAAGTCGTCTGTTTCAATGGACCAGACCATGGCCCCCGCAAGACCCTTGGAGAGGGCGAATGCCACCTGAGTTGCGAGAGTGACTGTAAACACTGTGCAAAGGACCGGCTTCGCACGAACGTCTGGTGTCCTAGAAGCGCTTCGGCCTAGAGTCACTGACACCTTAATAAACGCAGGGCGTGTCGAGTTCCGGGATTCTTAACATAGCAGTCAATGAGGTTGCGACGTCAATTGATAACACCACCAAAGAACCAATCAAGAGCAAGAAGCGTGAACACAATGATTCACGCCCCGACTAGGGCGGTGCAGAAGAACGCACTTTTAGTTTCGAGAAACCAACCGAAGTTCAGCCGCTCTGAAATGACAGTCTATCCTCCTCGGGAGTATCGAGGGTTGGAAGCACATATCTGTGGTTTCTTTCACCTCACGATGTACCGGAACTGGCGCGACGAATCATCTTAGCCTATCCAGTGCTCCACGTGTGCTACTTGACTTCACGATCTTCGATTTCGCTTCGTCCAGCCAGAAGGTCACGTGGCATACCCCGAGGCCAATGCTTAAAGTCTCCCGTAAGTTGCGGGGTGTCTCCACAACTGTGGTAAAGAAAAGAAAGAACCGACTTGATTAAAACGTATGCGCAACCCGACGAGAACTACGTGAATTTCTAATATTGATCTCGCCAAGAATTATAGTGTCTCTGAAATATCCGCACTTCGTTCCACACGAGGTAGGCATGGCTACTCAACGCAACTTTAATCGGGATGATCCAAACATTTCTGATTACAGCATGCAGTATCTATGATTGTGTTTTCAGCAACTCCACACCAATGGCGGGTCATCTCAAACCACCCTTCCAAACCGCCGGGGGGTCCGGGACCCTCCCAGACCAACCTGACTTTAAGCACTGCTCCCAGCTATGGATTGACTCCGGTGGCTCGTGGCGTCCGCTTCGGTAGATCGTAAAGTGAAATGGAGTACAAAGTACAACTGCGCGCTAACGCGGCTATTGGAAGTATAAAGTAACAAAAGAGCAAAATACAACAAAAAATGGGAAAAAAACTATTGAATACACTGCATAACTAATAGCCATAGATGATCAATATATCCATGCAGAAAACGGCATAATGATTTCGCACGCAAAAGTGACACGACAATGGACCGCCCACGATTTACGAACCCAATATCGGTGCGGGGGTAAACTCGTTTTTAAAAGCTTTCCAAGGCGGACACACTTTGTCCTGTGCACAGCATTTGCAGGACGGAAGCTTCCTTCACTTTTGTTGTCAATCCCGAACCTTCCGAAAACAAGAAAGTAGAGGAGCTGACGGCGAAGATGGGAGGAGGAAAGCGGTTGTGTTTGCGTGGTTCCTGCCCTCGCTGCAGCCGTGCGCCTAAACGTTCAAGTTTTTTTACCTTTTAGAAGCGTGCACGATTGTTTTCCTGTGTCGAGCAAAAAACGTTTCCTGCGGGAAGAGCCTCTCAAGGCTCGTTCACACATCATTGCGTCGACTGCGTTGTGTTGCGTTGCGACGTGCTGCACAGCGCCTCCCCATTGGCTCTTTGCAAGGGTCGCCATAGCAACAGCTCGACGCAAGCCATCTTAACAAGCTGCAAGCAGTGGCAGTCGCGCTCGAACGCAGCTGTGTGAACGTGCGTTTCGATGCTGCATCTCTGGAAACCACTCGTGCGCAAACCACCTGTATAGTTTTGTGCCATTGTGCTCCAGGATGGCGGAAAAGAAGGGTCGCTTCTCGAGCCAGGAGCTTACGGACACTGTTCTTATTGACTACCATTTAGCGTGGCGAGCTGCGTGTGACAGATAACAGCGGGCATCCGTAGCGTTGGGGCTGAGGTTTCTCTGATAAGCGGACGTTAGTGGGGCCATCTCTGTATCTCTGGGGGGCTTTAAATATCGGTCTTGTTTGAAACTCACCTTCTTCTTCAAACTCTCGGCGTCGTCATAGCCAATCCACTTGCCTTCCTTGACGATCACCGGTGCGCCGACGTCGGGGTCGCGACTTTCCTTCCAGCCACCAGAGCGGCGCAGCATGCAGATCTGGGTAACAAGAATTAATCTCGGTAAAGCTAAGAGAGCCACCCTGTGGAATCTATAGACATGGGGTAATACTTCTTACCGGTAGAGTATAGTTTCGAATTAAGTTTTAAATTGCGTACACATTGTAAAGCGTGACAAGGGGATTTTAAAGCGACGATGAGCGCCGTGACGAGGCAGTTCTGCCGCTGTTTGATTGGCTCCATCGGGTTGTAGTGTCGGCTGCATTCGGCTACGCGAAGTGAACCGGAGTATCGACGAACTCACTTTTTACAAAGAGGCCCGCGTTTGCCCACGCCGGGTGGAGGCATTGCAAGCGCCCAGGAACCAGATTCTCCGAGGCGTGGCGTCTGCGCATGCGCAGTGCCGACAGCAGCGCCGCCGCAGTCGCGTGACGTCAGAGAGTAGAGTCGGTCTATAGGGGTGAAGGGGACGCTGAATTGATCTTGTCTAGCAGCTAAGGCTCATTCTTACGAATGTGCTGACTGAGGACGAGCGGAGTTTCTGGTAGAATAGCCTTAAACGAGGCTCGAAGGTTTACACGTTTGCGCTGTGACTCTGACTGAGTGTTTCGTGACGTCGTGTAACCGCTTAACAGGTTGGTGGATTGACGCCATTTGTCTTGTACACCTGGAAGCCTTCCAACCTTCGAATGACTATAGACTGAAGGTTTTTTGCTATTTGCGAGATCAAATTTACGCACTATCCGCGAGAAAGAGTTGCTTACAACTAGGGTTCTGTGTTTTGAGTATATACCGATAATCACCGAAAAATAACCCCCGAAGGTTGTTTTTTTTTTTTTTTCGAAATCAGTAAAACCGTAAAACACCGAATTGGAGCTTGCTATGAAGAAGGAAAACCGCAGTTTCACGGCAGGAAACCTTTATAAATAACTTGCTTTGTGTCCAACCCAAGCACCGGCCGCACTGCAGTGTCCGCGACGCTGCTTGTTTCTTCGGAAATAGTTTCTAAGCGCTTTATTAAGTAATAAATAGGGCGTTTTCGTAGATTGTTTTTGCCGTCCCGCAACGCGCTCCGCAACCCGCTACGATACCCGGAAGTCTACAGTCAAGGCCATCGGCGCACGGGCGCAGTAGCGGCTTGTTCGTTGCGGAGGGCTTAACGGAGGGCGAAATGCGGTGTACGAAAACTCCCTAATAACGCATTTAACGCCGTGTTTTCTACAGAGCGCCAGATATCCCTTTGCTTTTACCATATGAGCCCCTATAAACTCCGATTTCTGGATTTATCGCTGCTCATATAGTAAAAACCCCGATTTATGGGTCGGTGTGCATTTGGGATATCGCACATAAACACCGAAAAACACCGAATTCGGGCAAAAAATAAAAATCGAAAAATAACCTTTGAATGTGAAGAAAAATAAGCATCGAAAACACGGAACCCAACTTTATAACATTGTCAGAATTATTCCAACCCTTCAGCGAAAGAATGGTGCGTAAAATAAAAAAGAAACAAATGTAGGCGCGGGTACGAGTGTTCCAGGTCCATCCTATAGATGGCGCCGGCGTGCCAGTGTGCTAAGCGGTTACCAGAGACCACACGGCACTCGGTCACAAACGTAAACTTCAATATGTGAATTAGCCTTGAGGGCTTTAAGCCTGGCACCACATGGCAAAACAATTTTGAAGCGAGGCTGTTAAGCTTGGGGGCAGCATTGCATGAGATGCGCTGTGAGGCAGACTGGTACCTCATTGTAGCCGAGGAATCCCGCGACTTTGGTGTAGTTTCCCGCATGGCCTGGTTGATTGGCAGGGGCCAAGTAACCAGAGCTCTCGGGGTCGTCCAGGGTGAAGGTTCGACCATAGAGCGGCAGTCCTAACACCATCTTGCTGACGTTGGCTCTCTCGTCGATCCAGAACTGGAGGCCGGTTTCCTGCGATGAAGGGATGGATTGTAGTGGCTATATTCTGTCTATATCGCGGTACTTGCGCCGCCCTTAGAAATATTTACAACCCCCTCCCCCTTTTCTTTAATTTGTTCTAAAATGCTTCTGGACCTACCAAAGCGTAATTGTCAGAGATTTTCAAGCAACGGTCGTTCCACTCCATTCCACCCTAAACTGCACTAACGCGGACAGAAATCCAAAGAGGGTAGCCAATTAGGCGCAACTCTGAAGTCTGCCTGTGCTTTTATAGTGTTTGTGTGTATGTTTATACAGTCTGAAGTTAGTCTGCCTCAACCGGCGACTTCTCTCTCAGCTGTAGATGAGCAATTTAGACAGTGGAGTACAACCGGTAGTCTGGGTCTTTAACGTGCACCACGCAGTTGTGATACACGACCGGACGCCGGTACGATGCTCATCCAGATCGAAACGGGCAGGGGTGGGGATTGAACCCAGGATCCCTGGGTCCTGCAATAATAATTTGGGTTGTGTGTATATTTATACAGCGAGTAGTTGGTGAGCCATTTCAAAGTTGTGACGAGTCACTCGCTGTAGATGAGCTATTTAGCCAGTGCAGTACAACCGCTAGCCTGGGGTCTTTAACGTGCACGACGCAGTAGTGATACACGACCGCGCGCCGGTACGATGCTCATCCAGATCGAAACGGGGAAGGGTGGGAGTTAAACCCAGGACCCCTGGCTTCTGCAGCGCGAGGTTTCGCTCCACGTTCTCCGAGCTGGTCTGCGCTAATGTGACTGGATCCTGGTAAAGTAGCGACAATCTCCCTGTATGGTCACCACCTTGGTGCGTGAAATGAGCTATTTCTCCCTGACTCATCCGTTCTTGGTGAGCCGATCTAAATTCGCTGGGGGCGGGTAGCTTTATAGAGACGTTTCTTCTATACCGAGATTTTGCTATGCACACACCGGCGAAACAAACGTACATCTTCGTACTAACTCCACATGTTGTGTCGGTGCTTGGAGGCACTGAAAAATAATTTTACTGTTTTGAAATATGCGAGAAGGACAATGTAATTGTATTGTAAGAGATCCGTGGAGAAGGGCATGATTGATAAGTTGATCGTATACACGGTGCCGAAAACGCTTATATTTACGAAGATGCTCAGAAGTGATCTTGGCTAAACAGGTTTAGAACGACCCTCTGGAAGCTTCGAGGATTTGAATGGATCGATATGGCGATTGTCAAGGCAACGTAGACTGATTAGCCAATCGCCTTGCGAGGTTTTAGTCGTCCGTATGTTAGTATCCGTTTGTGTCCGGTTAGCAGGTCGGGAAGGCAATAGCGCTACTTTCCCAGGATCCAGTTACTTACGGTGCGCTAGCCCACTTGGCCACCGATCCCCCCGGTTGTGCTTTCATTGTACAGGTACGCTGTACAGGAAGTTTAATCAACTGATTTACTAATTGATCGATCGCTAAATCGAAACGCATTAAGGTTTTCATTACCGAGGCTTGGCGCAGCACGCCAAGACTCGGTAACCTTGTAGAGGCAAAATTTTGCTTCGTTTGATTTAATGAATTTGCTTTCGCTAATATGGTCTTTTCAGGGATTACATTAAGCAACAAAAACAAATGTGTAGTGCAGTAGGGCGTTTTCAGATTAGATCCAACAACCATGTTCGGTGACCATTTTTAATTTTGATGAAAAAACTATGTTTCTCTGGCTCCATGCCAAGGAGAACAAAAAATCCTTGTTTTGGGGGAAAAAATTTCTTTGCGAAAAAACGTTTTAAGCACCCTCACAGTCACGTACGCGTTTCACGTATCGTGCGATGTTGGCCTTTCCGGCGGCTTCCCCCCAAAATAATGTTCTGGCTACGGGTGTAGAAATATTTACTGACAAATTAGGCATAGGAAGGATTGACAAAAAGTATTAACCACCGAGAATCAGGGTTGTTATTTTGAGAAACAAAATCGCAAATATGGCACATTGAGCAATAACGCTCTGGATTAAAGATTGTTTTCAGTGTCTAAAAAAGCTAGTCTTCAAACTTTGCAGTGTATTGTCCTGTATATAGTTCATCTGTGCATGAAATATCGTTGTCCTAGTTAACGGGAGAAACAGAATAGCTCACACAGGGGCTTTAACTAGAACTGAATACTTTTGAATATCATATTAAAAAAATTTATCTTTAATTTTCTTTAAACTCTCGGAAATTAACATTTATAAAATGTACTAACAGAATATGCAAAAACATAACGCAATATTGTTATGACTTTGAAGTTATAAAGCGGGAAATGTGGCCAAATTGACGCTAACGCGGTTGCCATAAATGGGGCGTGCACATACCCATTCTTCATAATTTCATTATTATTAAAAAGCGTAAAAATGTTACGTGGTGGTCAGGAAAAGACAAATTGACAGCGCAGAGGTGGATGGTAGTTTTGAAGGAAAAATTTCTAATACATTTTTGTACAATCGATGGAAAAATGCCCATGGGCCGCAGTGATCGAGAGGCGCCACCCTGTAACAAGCTTCGCGGTGCCTGTTTCAAAAGCCGGCGTATAGGGTCTTCGTCTACGTGACGTAAGGGAACCAACCGGAGTGACTTTGCGAACAGATCAGCCTACAACCTTGGCGGTAACGTGATATAGGAGGCAGATGCTGCAGAACCTGAACCTGCGCCGCCTGTGCGCGCAGGTTCAGGTTCTTGGAGTACACCCGCCTTCGAGTACGGATCTGTTTTTTTTTTTGGATCCTTATCGTAAGAAAGACATTAATCTCATTGAATCTATTCAAGCCAAGGCTGTAAGGTTTATTTTGAATAGGGATGACCATAATTTATCTCCCTCCTCGGCTTTTTCATCTCTGAGGCTGGAGCCACTGTCTAGGAGGCGAACAAATGATAGAATTAAAATGTTATACAGAATCGTTAATGAGGGTTGTGGAATTGAGCGATGTGAATATCTTTCATTCTTTACTAGTACACACACAAGACGATCTCATTTACTAAATAATGTTCCTTTTCAGTCTCATACTAACGGATTTAAATATTCGTTTTTTTTTTTCACGTAGTAGTATTGAAATTTGTAATAATCTTGATGGGCAAATACGCACTCTTCCCTATGGTGATTTTATTAGCGCGGTTCTACCTGTCTTTTTACTAATACATGACGTCTCAGTTTGTTATGCGTGTTATGTTCAAGGGCATATTGTATTGTTTGGTTGTCTTTTTGTTTCTGTATTTATGCCACTCCTGCAATGTCGTTAGAGGTCGCAGTGTGTGTAAATAATAAAAAAAAACATCGAAAGTAAACAAACATTTAGTGTTACATAAAGTGAGATAGCATGGTATCACCCTATTCTGTAGCTCCAGGGGAAAATAATGTTCCGTATTAGTTTGATGAGTAAGAACTGTATAAAAAAATTGGAGAAACAGGCAGGTTACTTACGTTAGCGAAAGTAGTCATAGCACGAGCTTTTGGGTTTGTAAATAATCTAACAAATATAGGGTGTCCGAAATAACCAGGCTCGATCGCAAATGGACCATTTTGATTTGCCACCAAGGTTTACGATCGAGTTCCAGCACATTAGAATTAAGCCTCTTTTCTCAAACACGACAAAGCAAAATGCTTGCGGATGACCTGCAGCGCATGCATCCTGCGACTCGTCTACATATATGGTTGAGTCTTGTCGGTGTCGGTTGTTTCTGTTTGTTGCTCTAGTGGGACTCGTGCAGTATGCCGCAGTCGTACTGCTCCTGCATCATAGACTAGACGCGTTGTTCGCTGCAGACATACGTTGGCCGATTTATCTGCCTCACACCTCACGCATGTTCGAGGAATGTTTGCCTCGTACATATGTATGCTCGCCCTCTACTGCAAATACATCGTACACAGGACAGTCTGCAGACACTGTATGATCTACTTCAAAAATGCTCGAGTCGCGTCCGGAGATAAGTCTGTCATCATGTTTGTAGGGAACGCCGTGACGTTACTAGAATGTATGGGTAGTGTGACCGCAACTTTAGTGTTAGCAGAAAGGTGTCTTACTCTCACCTAGGTGGCGACAGTTGCCTCCTGATACAAAGAGTAAAGTCTCCGCCATCTCTCTAACAGTGCGAGCTGCATTCAATCAGGGGAAATCGTCTTCAAGGGGGGTGTTTGCTTCATTCGCAGTTCCGGATCATCTTAGCGGTCGGGAGTCTGTTAATATTCGTTCGTCCTCGGTTCTAACACGTACCACGTTCAGTGTCTGCTCCAGTTCGTTGCCACCCTTCCTTGCGCGGAGGGGAGAGTTGTGGCCGGTGAAGTTGTTCCAGGCACCAAAGAGGTCGTACCCCATCACGTTGAGCACATGGACGAACCTGTCGAGTAAACACGCTTCACATAAGGAAAGCCTAGGGCGGGGCAAAGCCTACGTAGTTATACCTACACTCTAATGGCGCATTCACACTGGAAGCGGATCCGCGTTCGCGAAGCGATTGCGGATGCGGTTCGCGAGCGACCCCGTTCAGACACACCGAGAGGCGGTTGGCGGTTTCTTGGCGATCACGCGTGATCTTTTGAGACTTGCGCTTGGCAACCCTGTTTTACAATCCAAAATCCACTTTAATCGACGATCCAAAGCCAAAATTTTGCAATATTGGCACTGAAGATTTTTTGGGGGTGTTCGCACGCATCACGAGTTCAGGCAGCGAAAAAAGAAGCATGGACCCGCCAAACTCGCCTGTGATTCCCTTGACTTCGCCCACAAGCAAAGCCCAGCTAGGTGCGCCTTGCTGACTCAGAACAGGATGCCCCCGACCTTTTCTTCGAAGTGGACCCTTCCCGCATGGATAGCTGACCTTGTTTTCGGGATAGAGGGCCACTTTCCCCCCTTCGTTCGCTCTTATCATTTTCGAAGTTGTGAGCCGTGGGGTGGACCGTGGTGCGGGAATGTGTTCGGTGCTAGACGGTCGTGGCTTCGTTGGTGGCGGACGCTCCTTTTGTCACTCGCACGTCGATCGAGTCTACTGTTTGTTTGACATTAAGCTCAAATAATCGCCGTATGGATTACCTCTGCAACGTCTGGTACGTACACTTTATTCCTTGAGTAGGTTCCCTTTATTTGTTTTGTTAGTAGTAAACTTTACGGGTCGAGCTAGCGCAGGTACCCTGCCCGCAACGCGGCAGTGCGTTGGCTACGCAATCAGGCTCACGACGTCTCTATCGGCCTTCGTGGTGGTCATGCACGGTGTCGAAAGCTTTCAAATAGTTCACGCGACTGCGTTAGTCGGTACAAAAGCTGACATTTCGGTTGATCAGGGGCGGGTTCCGACGTTCTACGGGCAGAGACTGACAAGGCAGCAAGCTTCGGGCTGTGGCGCCCGGAATAATAAACAAACGCTTACCCGAACCAAATCACCGGTGCAAAGCCCGTTAAAATTACGACTCAATTCTTTTCGCGCTGGATTCAAGTGACGGACGTGAACATCGTGTTTCTCCGTTGATTTGTATGCTGCAACGCTAGGACTACAGCGCCTTGGACGCCTCACCAGCGACAGGTGCCATCTTGTTTTGAAAGTCACTGACGTCACGTCAGCGTCGCGTTGTGATTGGTTGCCGCTTTGCGGTTCGTGAAAGCGGTTGGGAGAAATCGGTCCCGAAGCGGTTGGCAAAAACGCGCTCAAACCGCTCGATCCTAGACGCTTTGCGGTTGAGAACGCGCGGATCCGCTTCGCGTTTGCGGATCCGCTCCCAGTGTGAACGCGCCATAAGAAATGCCCGCGCGTCTACTTACGCGCAAAACACTGGAAGCGCCAATCTCTGTGATCTACGAAATCAGGTCAGCGAATGATGAGGCGGAACATTTATTTGAACCTCAAAATTAAGTCTGCGTAGTGGCATTACGCAATGCAAGCATGACACATTACATTGCGTAATGCCACAGCGCAGACTTCATTTTTAGGTCTAAAAGGATGTTCCGCCTCATAATTCGTTGAGCTGATTTCGTAGATAACAGAGGTTGGCTCTTCGAGTGTTTTGCGGGTAAGTAGACGCGGAGGAATTTCTTAGAGTGTAGCTACACGGCACCATTAACCGCAGTTAAGTGAGACTGATGTCAGACTTAACTGCGGTTCAGAATCCCTTGTAACTAGAGTATAGCTGGCAGTATCTGTTAAACATACCTAGGCGTAATGATGCCTAGGAGGCCCGTCGGGTACCCTTAACCGCAGAATTAATTCATACATCAATCGCCCTTATCTGTGGTTAATGTTGACCGCGTAACTAGGGTATTAGCTATATTTAAAGACGGTTAGAGCTTCAGGGTTCAGGAGAAGGTCCTCCCACCTCTTCCAGTCTTATAGAACAAACGCTGGTGAGGACGTCGCCTCCTTTTCAGTGGTGTGTGGTACTGAGTCTTACTTCATAACTTCGGGTACGTTGTAGGACACGCTGACCGTCTCGATTTTCAGAGATACGGAGGCGATGAGCGTGCGGGTTTCCTGGTCCAGTGCATCTCTGAGCTCCTGAAAAAGTATAAGAGTAAACAACTCATTCTCGGACGGCCTAGCAGAAAATAATGCTAAAAGTAATTTTCTCAAGTGCAGAGGAGTTGGTTTCACCATAAAGCTGAAGCCAACTTCAGGTTTATAGTAATTGTTTTTAGTTATTAAAGGGAAATAAAATAAAATAAATGCTATTGTATTAATTTTTTTGGGCTGGAGGGGGTAATACAATGGCATTTTCCAAAAAAAATGTTATTGCATTTCATAAATGAAGATTAAAGAGATGTTTAAAAAAAATGCAGGCTATCACTTCGAAATAATTGAAGGCCAGTGCGAATAGGTTTTCCCGAATACTGAGGTCGTAGCAATGATCGTACATCAAGTGACTCTACGTCTGAATCGGTCCCTGGAAGACGGTGTTCTAAAAATGCCCGCGGAGTGTTTACCTTGAGCAGTAGGGCGTGGTTCTCGCGGTCCTCCGGGAACCCTCCCTTGTGCGACGGGTACTCCCAGTTCAGGTCGAGTCCGTCGAAGCCGTGGCGGTCGAGGAATTCGAGGACACTCTCCACAAATCGCTTCCTTCCCTCCGCCGTCTTCGACATGTCGGAATACTTTTTGGATCCTTCGTTCCAGCCTCCGATGGCGATTATTGTCTTCAAGGCGGGGTTTTGCAGCTTGAGGTCGTTGAACTTCCTGTACATGCCTTTTTGGGGGATGAAAAAGGATAGGCATTTGAATGGGATTTCTTGTGCATTTGTGAAAACAATCAGTAGTTGGATCCAAGAAAGCTATATTTTACTGGAAGCATTAAATGAAATAAACCAGACCCTGTATAGTTTAGAGCGCTAAAATTACTGTTATTATATTAATATTTTATTTCTAGTGATTGCCCTTGAAGGCGTCGAAACGTGTCGGCGCCTGGTGCCCTGTCGGCGCAACACGGAGACGCCTGGTGCCACCGTGGCTGACTGATTTCCCAATCACTCTGGACAAACACCCAATTAGAGAATCTCCTTGGAGCGCGTACCCAGACCCGAGTTCTCCGTGAGGTCGAGGGAGGGATCGTTCGCGGCGATCGTGTCGTTCTCCAGAATGGCGAACGCGTAGACGAGGTGCGTGCAAAGCGAGGCGTCGATGTGTTCTACCGAGAAATTGCCGTCGCCTTCCCGGTTGTAGGACCACGCACGCCAGTAGCACAGAAAGAGCTTCTCTTGCGGCGCTATCAAGAAAGAAAAAAGAAATTGGCAGCGACGTTTAGCTCTAAAGTCCCTAGATACCGAGTAATATTTTTATATGAAACAGAAAAACAAAAGCGTATTTACTGTTACGTGAATGCCCTCTTCACTCTATGTTTCTTGAGCTCGGCGGACATTTTAGGGGAAAACATCCGTCACAATCTGATGAGTAAAGAAATAAAATGTATTAATTAACTCATAATGTAATACGCCGAAAAACCAAACAAATAAATACAGTCAAAAACGAAGGGAGAACTGGACAGGACGCTGCGTAACTTTAACTGAATGGTTGATTTGGATGAAATGATTTTAAAAAATATAACAAATGGCAAACTTGGCAGAACACAAAAGTAATGTCTACCCCCTCCCCCCCCCCCCCCCCCCCCCCCTCTAGCCCCCTCAAATGCCAACGTCATTGGTTCTTCAGATGAATAGAAATGAATCAGGAAGGCTTCGTGAATTCCCTCGTCGGCCCAAACTCTGAGAATTACAGCCTCATTATTGGTGGGACCTATGTCATGGGCCATTACCAAACAAAAAACGGCCAGAGAAATTCACGAAGCCTTCCTGATTAAGTGCCACCTCGACAACTCTTGTGTAAGCGCAACATCTTCGTCCGTGTCTGACCAAGAATTCTATCTGAAGAACCAATGACGTTGGCATTTGAAGGAAGGTGGGCGGAGGGGGGGGGGGGGGGGGGGAGTTGTTTTTAAACGATACCTTTGTGTTCTGCCATGTGTGCCGGTTTGTATATGAAACAAAAAGCATTTCATCCAATTAACCATTCAGTTGAAAGTTACGCCTCGTCCTGTCCCCTTCTCCCTTCGTTTTCGTCTGTGTTTTTTTTGGCGTATATTATGATGCAAAACCAACTAGCCCAACAAGCCATCGTTCATTAACTTTTTTAATTTGTGAAATTAACGTATGGTTGAATTATGTCGGCCGAGCGTCACCCAAACCATTAAATCAATAAATTTTAGAAATACCTTGAGCGCGTGGAAAGCGTTTTCAGTGCGCTAGAGGTACCACCGGTCTTGCAGCAGGTACAAGGCTGGGGCTATGATACATGACGGAAAAATCGCGCGTGCGCCATTTCGCACCGGTAGCCTTGCACCTGCTGCACGAGGGGTAACTCTAGCGCGAAAACACTTTCCACGCGCTCAAAGTCCTTCCGAAAATGACTGATGTAGTGGTTTTAAACGACGCTCAATCAATTTCTAATTAAAATGATTTCTTTTTTCTATAATTAACGAGGTAATTAGCTAATCTTAGTTAATTACTCACCAGACTGTGACGGTTGTTAGCCACTCAATTATCCGCCGAGATCAAGAAACATATAGTGATGACGGCGTTCACGTAGTAGTAAAGACACCTTTTTTTGAAAATGTGTTTCGAATAACAAATATCACCCGGTATAATCTATAAAATGCAGTATTATAAAGGAGCGATCTTTTAAATGTGTTTAGAAGATGTTTACCAGTCGTTTCGGGCAGTGATGAAATGCGTATAGTTTTATCAATTTTCCCGCTAAAATCTAGCGGGGAAACTGATTTGGTTCGTGAGTACCGTGACGTAAATGTCCGCCCTAAATTTAGCGGGGAAACTAAATTGACGTGTATGTCACGTAATGTCAGGTCAGATGACGTCAATGTTTCCTACTAAATTTAGCGCGGAAACTGAACAGCTGTTAAGTCACGTGACCTGAGGTCACGTGACCTTAATTTTGTCGAGATTATGCCGGAAAGCCTTAATTGGTGGTTAGGTTTGATTATCTCGATTTGCCCGCTAAATTTAGCGGGAAATTCACGGAAGAACACAACTTTGGAGTTCAGTGCTCCCGTTTAAAAAGCGTATCTTGCTTTAAAAATGACACTAAAACACCTCAGAAAAACGACGTGATTGTCGAAATAATTGATGTATTAGTTCTGAATTCGTTTTGCCAGAAACGATCGACAAAATACAGCCGGATATTATGACGGGTTGTCCGGTGGAAAGCGTACACATGCAAAACTCAATAAATAATTGAACACAAAATATTTTTTTTCATCTTATTCCTAGCTTTTCATCGAAAATAACTTACTGTAGAATCATTTATATATATATATATATATATATATATATATATATATATATATATATATATATATATAGATAGATAGATAGATAGATAGATATAGAAGCTAGTCTTCTTATGTCGGTACGATCAAAAACGCTCGTTATAATATTTTTTTTTCTTCGGATGACCTTTACTTAAATATTTTTCGCGGATGTTGCGCGCTTGAGTTTGACCCGTATAAAACAAATCGTGGTCGACATCCTTTAGTTGTTAGTAAACAAACGCATAATTTATTACGCCTAAATTCTCCAAAGAAAGAAAGAACCGAGTGGTGAAACATCGCAAGTCAGCACGCAAGCAGTGCTTTTTTTTTTTTTTTTTTTTGCGAAGAGTAGGCTATGGTTGTCATTCGGGTTGGACCGCTGAAATCAACGAGAGTCGCCGACAGCTTTTAGAATCGCAGGGTATGGCACATTGTGTCCACGCTTCTCACTCCGTGATTGGTTCTTCGGTCTTTCTTATGGGCTAATCCCACAATCTGATTGGCAACGGAGGCTCTGGCTTTTGCCACGCCCTGCCTTTCTTACGTTGTTGGTGACTCTATAGTTGAGTTTCCTATTTTCTTCCGAATGCTTACGACTTGCTGTTGGCGCTTGGTGGCGTCCCGATGGGTGCGAAGACACCGCGACCACGGAGAGCAGCCGATGACTGCGCAGGGCAGACTTCATCGTTTCCGAGGCCTGGGGAAAAACGACATTTGGAGCTGTACGGACCGGAGGGTGAACACTCGCTTTGTTCCTCACGCGACGGGAAAAGCGATATGACTATACAAAAAAGCAGGAGATGCGCGTTGGGTATAGTTTGGTTTGTAGAACAATCTCCGTTTCACCGGACACTGATAATGTTCTACAAAGCCAGAGGAGACGGTTTCTCAATATTAGTTTCGTCTAATTTTCAATGAATCGGGAGTCATTCTGAGGGTTGGAGCATTCTTAACAAGCGAAAAGTTACTCCTTCTACACGAATGTGACGCAGACATCACCCATTGCTCGGGAAAGCATACCCGGTGCGTTTGTTTTGAACCAATCGAAATCGTAGCACGAGCTCGCCACCTAAAACCCAAAAAGTGCTGAGCCTGAAGTGTTTTCCAAGCAAGTTGTAAGGCACTTATTTGTATTCGCCACAGCTTCAATATGTGCTCTATTTTATTCCGGAGCAAAAGTTCCCAACGTTGAAGCTAAGTTTGTGCTGTCGCGTGCGACCCGAAAGAAAAACCATATCCTCTCAAATAAACAAATTGTAAAATTATTATTATTTTTTTCTTCTTTTTGATTTGCACATCGCCGAACGCTAAGTGTCCGCCCAAAATGTAACGCCAGTGTTTCGGACGAGG
>JABSTQ010001649.1:0-22604 GCA_013358835.2 Ixodes persulcatus | reverse complement strand
TCTTACAAAGCACATCCTGGAAGCTGCAATGATTGCCATACCGATGACATCCACCCATCTTCCTAAAAGGCCAAAGCCGTGGTGGAATGAAGACTGCCGAGAGGCTAAAAAGAAACAAAACAAAGCATGGGGAATTGTTAGGCGGTATCCTACACCGAGCAACGTTATTAATTTCAAAAGAATGAGGGCACAGGCAAGGTACATCCGAAGGCACGCTAAGCGGCAAAGCTTTAGAGGATATGCTTCCTCTATTAATAGCAGTGCATCCCTGAAAGAAATTTGGGACCGAGTGCATAAAATCGATGGTTCTTACCGGGCATTTTCTGTCCCACGTTTAAGTCGAAATGGAATATGCCCTGAAAGTCTGAAAGAGCAGGCAGACATCCTAGGGGAACACTTCGAATTTGTATCGAGTTCCGAGCATTATACTCAAAATTTCCAGCGATACAAATCGCAGGCTGAAAAAAAGACTGTGACCACATTCGTGGCTACGAGAGAACCATATAATGCTCCATTCACACTACACGAACTTCAGTCGGCTCTTCCATCCAAGCAGTCTGCACCTGGACCAGATGGGATTCATTATAAAATGCTTGAGCATCTTCATCCGTCCACCCTGGAACTTATTCTGTACCTTTTTAATAGAGTTTGGCTCGAGGGTCACTTTCCATCCTCTTGGAAGGTTGCTATCATTGTACCAGTGCTAAAGCCAGGCAAAGATCCCTCATGTTCATCTAGCTTTAGACCCATAGCTTTAACTAGCTGTATTTCAAAGACTATGGAGCGAATGATTAATAAGAGACTTATGTTTTACTTGGAGAGAAACAACCTACTTGATAAGCGCCAGTGTGGTTTCCGTTCACCTCGGTCCACAGTTGATCATATTGTTCGTTTTTAGACTGCTGTGCGGGAGGCATTTGTGAACAGGCAATAATGCCTTTCTGTTTTCTTTGATTTAGAGAAGGCTTATGACACGGTTTGGCGGTTTGGTATACTGCATGACTTGTTCAGTTTCGGTGTTCGAGGTCGTATGTTAGCCGCCATTCAAAGTTACTTGGAGCACCGTACCTTTCGTGTGAAGCTGGGGACAACACTTTCAAGAGAGTTGATACAGGAAAATGGAGTCCCTCAGGGAGGCGTGCTCAGTGTCACTCTTTTCATCATTAAGGTAAATTCAATTACTCGTGTAATACCGCCTTCAGTACAATATTCTATATATGTTGACGACTTGCAGATCTCCGTCTCGTCCTGTAACTCGTCGATTTGTGAACGTCGAGTTCAACTTACGGTCAATAACTTGATCAAATGGGCGGATACAAATGGTTTTAGATTTTCGCCTGAAAAAACGGCTTGTGTTCGCTTTTCTAGTCGGCGTGGAATTTGCCATGATCCAGTTTTGAGTGTGTATGGTACTCCAATTTCCATAAAAAGTGAACACAAGTTTCTGGGTCTCATATTTGATTCAAAACGCACTTTTATTCCACATATTAAGAGTCTTAAACTGAAATGTCTGAAATCTCTCAACATTCTTAAGGTTTTATCTCATGTGGCATGGGGCTCGGACCGACTGTGTTTATTACGCATATATCGCTCTGTCGTCCGTTCCCGGCTTGACTATGGTTGCATAGTGTATGGTTCAGCCCGGGCATCGGCTTTGAAGATGTTGGACCCCATTCACCATCAGGGGTTGCGTTTAGCTACTGGTGCGTTCCGCACCTCCCCAGTACCTAGTCTGTACGTAGAAGCTAATGAACCATCCTTGGAGTATAGAAGGTTCGCACTGGGTTACATGTATTCCATTAGGGTCCGCTCGGTTCCCGAGCATCCTGCTCGAGATAGCATAGAAAACATTCGGTTCCAGAGAACATTTCAAAACAAACCCTCCATAGTTCCTCCTTTTTCAATTAGGAATCGCAGTGCAGCAGAGGTTGTTGGGATGAATGCAAAGGCCCCAGTAGTCCAATACCCTCCACATATTGCCCCATGGGACTACAACAACATTCACTGCGACTTCACACTTACGAAACATACTAAAAAAGATGTTCCAAAGGAAGTCATGAAGCAGGAATGTTTGGAACTTCAATGTAAATATTGTCACGGGTGGTGACCAGAATAACAATAAATAAACAGGAAGAAATAAACGTTTAATGTGGCGAACTTGTGCCGAAAATAAAGAAGGAAACAAAAGATAACAGTAGAGCGTCGCGGGCGTCGAAATCGGCGAAAGAGCAGAGTCGAGCGCTGGGGCGAAACTGAACCCGGTTCGCCACGCGGAGCCCCTTATGTACATGCGTAAGCTTCTGGAATAATCAGCGTAGAATGTTCGACGCGTAGAGCATTCGGACCTCGAACACGCAACAGGATTCTCGAATTTACCAGAAAACTAGATTGCAGGAATAACAAAAGATGCGTCGCTCCCAGGGATCGAACCCTGGCTTTTCGCGTGGGAGTCACGCGCGATAACCGTTAGGCCACGAGCGCGCTGCCTGCTTGGTCAGCTGCGCTCGCGGCATTACTCCCCCCTTTAAAAAGTGCATCGCCCCGATGCAACACAAAACAAAACAAAGAAAATAAAAAGGACGGTAAACTAAAGAGTCATTTGGAAGGCATAATGTCCACAGTCCTATCGGGCGTAGTACGGCTTGAGGCGCACGACGTGGACGACTTCAGGCCGTGGTGGGCGGCGTGATGATGTTCTTGTTCCGTCGGGCATGACCTCGTAGTTCAGCTCCCCGAGGCGACGAAGTACCTTGTACGGTCCAAAGTATTGTTTCAGCAATTTCTCACTGAGGCCGCGGCGACGGATGGGCGTCCACACCCACACCCTGTCTCCGGGCTGGAAGTGGACGTCCCTGCGACGAAGGTTGTAGCGGCCGGCGTCGACGCGTTGCTGGTCTTGAATCAGGAGTCGGGCGAGCTGGCGGACTTCTTCGGCCCGTTGAGCAACCACCTGGGCGTAGTCGCTCTCACTGTCAGCTGGCTCATGGGGCAGCATCGCGTCCAGCATGGTCGTTACTTTCCGACCATGTACCAAATGGAAGGGTGTGAATCCAGTGGTCTCTTGAACCGCCGTATTGTAGGCGAACGTGACGTAGGGCAACACCTCGTCCCACGTCTTGTGCTCTACGTCGACGTACATAGAGATCATGTCAGCGATTGTCTTGTTAAGTCGCTCCGTCAGCCCGTTGGTCTGCGGGTGGTACGCAGTTGTACGACGATGGCTGGTGTGACTGAGTCGGAGGATTTCTTGGGTCAGCTGTGCCATGAATGATGATCCGCGATCTGTAATGAGAACTTCTGGAGCGCCGTGCCGGAGGACGATGGACTCAATGAAAAACTTGGAAACTTCCACGGCAGTCCCTGAAGGAAGGGCTTTCGTTTCGGCGTACCGCGTGAGATAATCGGTTGCGACGATTATCCATCGGTTCCCTTGCGTCGATGGTGGGAATGGCCCAAGTAAGTCCATTCCAATTTGCTGGAACGGGGCAGATGGCGGCGCAATAGGCTGAAGAAGTCCTGCCGGTCTCGTCGGTGGTTTTTTCCGTCGTTGACACTCGTGGCAAGATCGGGTGTAGTGGTGCACTGTCTTCGCGAGCTTGGGCCAGTAGTATTTTTCGCGTATCCTGGCGAGAGTTCTGCTGTAGCCAAGGTGTCCCGCCGTCGGGTCATCGTGGCAGGCTTGAAAAATTTCTTCTCGAAGACTGGAAGGGACCACCAACAGCCACGCCGTGTTGCTGTCGCTGAAGTTCTCCTTGTAGAGCACACCTCGTCGGAGGGAGAAGGTTGGCAGTGTTCGTACAAAACTGCGGGGAACGGCACTTCCTTGTCCCTCTAGGTGCTCGATGAGTGCTCGCAGATCAGGGTCATCTAGTTGGAGTGCTGCCAAGTCGCTGACATCTAGAGCGCCGAGGAAACACTCATCGTCGTCCTCTTTGGTGCAGGCAGGAGCGGCCTCGACTGGGGCCCTTGACAGGCAGTCGGCGTCATTGTGCTTCCGGCCGGTCTTGTACACCACGGTCATGTCGAACTCCTGCAGTCGTAGGCTCCACCGGGCGAGGCGTCCGGAGGGGTCCTTCAGATTCGCCAGCCAGCAGAGCGAGTGGTGGTCTGTGACCACGCGAAAAGGACTTCCATACAAATATGGGCGAAACTTTGTTATTGCCCAGACGACAGCGAGGCACTCCTTTTCAGTAGTTGAATAGTTCCTCTCCGCGTTAGACAGCGTCCGACTTGCGTATGCGATGACTTGCTCTGCGCCGTCCTGCATTTGGACTAGTACCGCACCCAGTCCGGTGTTACTGGCGTCGGTGTGGATCTCGGTTTCAGCAAACTGGTCGAAATGGCCAAGAATCGGGGGCGTCTGGAGTCTTCGTTTGAGCTCTTCGAATGACCTCTGGTGTTCTTCTGTCCACTCGAACTTTACGGCGTCCTTCGTGAGGTGTGTCAGCGGTGCGGACAGTTTGGCGAAGTCTCGAACAAAGCGCCTGTAGTAGGCACAGAGTCCGAGAAATCTTCTCACGGCCTTCTTGTCAGCCGGCGGCGTAAATGCAGCTACGGCGCGGGTCTTCTCGGGGTCAGGTAGAACGCCTTTGTTGTTCACGACGTGGCCAAGGAACTTTAGTTCCCCATAGGCGAACCGACACTTTGTTGGCTTGAGTGACAGGCCGGCGGTCTTGATGGCTTGAAGCACGGCTCGAAGTCGGCTGAGGTGTTCGTCGAAATCTCGTGAGAATACCACGACATCGTCCAGGTAGACGAGGCAGCTCTGCCATTTCAGGCCTGCCAGCACGGTGTCCATGACGCGCTGGAAGGTGGCTGGTGCTGTACAAAGTCCGAACGGCATCACTTTGAATTCGTACAGTCCGTCGGGAGTGACGAAGGCAGTTTTCTCCCGGTCACGTTCGTCGACTTCAATCTGCCAGTAACCGCTCTTCAAGTCCATCGACGAAAAATATCGGGAGTGGCGCAATCGGTCTAACGTATCGTCGATGCGGGGGAGCGGATAGACGTCCTTCTTCGTCACAGCGTTCAGTCGACGATAGTCCACGCAGAACCGCAGGGTTCCGTCCTTCTTCTTTACAAGTACGACCGGGGACGCCCATGGACTTCTTGAGGGTTGAATGATGTCGTCGTCGAGCATCTCCTGGACTTGATCTTGAATCACTTTCCTTTCCTTTAAGGAGATTCGATACGGCGACTGGTGAACAGGGAGTGCGTCGTCGTCGGTAATAATGCGATGTTTCGCCATTGGTGTTTGGCGAACTTTCGATGTCGTGGCAAAACAGTCACTGTATTCGGCGAGGAGATCAACCAGTTGCCGGCGCTTCCAAGCTGGGAGCTCGGGGTCGATGTCGAGTGGCGGCGGCGTCGTGCTCTTCTGCTGTGGCGACGAGGTTTCCTCTGAGACTGTGGTGACCACGGCTAGCGTCTGAAGCTCCTCGGCGTAGCCCATGGTGGTACCCTTCGTTAGGTGCTGCGGTTGCTCTCGAAAGTTTGTCACGAGAACAGTTGTTCGTCCTTCTTGAAGATCCGTTACGCCTCGTGCGACGCCAATTCCTTTTTCAAGGAGCAGTTGAACGCTGCCTTCCAGAAGAGCTTCACCGTGCATGGCTGCGTCGGTTATGACGGCGACGAAAACACTCGACCGCGGCGGCAGATTCACATGGTCGGCTATAACTCGGATCGCGGATGACGTCGTGTTGGCCTCCACCGGGGGCAGGACAGGCTTTCGCAGCGTCAACTGGTTTGCCCCGAGGTCGATGACGGCGCCATACTCGCAGAGAAAGTCCATTCCGAGGATAACGTCCCTCGAACAGTCTTGCAGAACGACGAACTTGACAGGGCACGTCTCACCTTGGATCTCGACGCGAGCAGTGCATCTCCCGACTGGTGTGATGAGGTGTCCTCCGGCGGTTCTTATTTGTGGTCCATTCCATGGCGTCATGACTTTTCGAAGGCGGCGGGAGAGCCTCCCACTCAAGACTGAGTAGTCTGCTCCGGTGTCCACGAGTGCTGATGCGTCGTGGCCATCGATGACGACGTTTAGGTTATTGGACACCGTTGCAGGGGCGTCGTTTCGGTCTCTGGTAGCGTTCGAGTGGGGGCCCTCCGACGTTCGTGGAGGATCTTGGCGTCGGTCGTCTTCGGCAACTCCACCTCCAGGGGTTGCCGCGCCTAGTTTCCCCGGCGAGGAGCGAGGGGCGACAGGCTTTCACGTCGGGGTCGGTGCATCGGCGAGGCTGGACGTCGCGGCGACGGCGACCGGAACTCTCGGCGGGACGCAGGCTCGGGGGACTGAGGTCGTCGCAAGTACTCGTCGATCTCCCGAGGTCGTTCACCATAACGGGGGCGCGGGTCGTTCGGGTGGAACCCGCGCAGCCCGAGTCGTCGGTATGGGCATCGGCGGTAGGTATGGTCTGCTTCCCCGCAATGGAAGCACAGAGGGCGTCGGTCGGGCGTTCGCCACACGTCAGTTTTCCGGGGTGCGCGAGGCTCCGGGCGGGCGTACTGCACCGGGTCGTCGTGGCGTCCGTCGTGTTGCGGCGCAGGAGATTGACGTCGGGGCGGCGCGACATAGGTGCGAGGAGGAGGCGTTGGCCGTCGGGCCACTGCGGCGTAAGTCAACGTGGGCTCCTCGGTGGCTGCCACGGCGACGGGAGCCTCTGGTTGGATGGCTCTCTGAACTTCTTCACGCACAGCCTCGGCGATGGAGAGCGTCGCTGGTCGGCTTGCGGCTGGCAGCAACCGGCGGATCTCCTCCCGGACGACCTCCCGGATGATTTCGCGGATGTCCGTTCCAGGAGCGTTTTCGCCATTAAGCAGAGCGGCTGCAGTGACGCTTGGATGCCGCTGGTAGTGGGAAGCGCGCGCTTGGAGGGCGCGCTCGATGTTTGTTGCCTCGGTGACGAAGGCGTCGACGGTTGCCGGCGGGTTGCGGACGAGGCCTCCGAAAATGTCGTCTCTCACCCCGCGCATGAGAATTCGTATCTTCTTCTCTTCGGTAGCCCGAGGGTCGGCGCGGGCACTCAGGCGCAGAACGTCCTCTACGAAGCCGGTGACGCTCTCATTGGGGCCCTGGGTTCTGGTTCGCAGTAGGTCCTCGGCTCTCTCTCGGCGGTGGTGGTTGATGAACGTAGCCTTGAGATCGGTCTTGAAAATATCCCACGACGTCAAAGAGGACTCATGATTCTCGTACCAGTGCTTGGCGGTACCCTCAAGTGAAAAGTAGACGTTGTGTAGGCGCTGCTCGTCGGTCCAGCAATTGTGGCGGGCAACGCGTTCATACTGGTCAATCCAGTCTTCGACGTCTTCGTATTGCTCGCCGTAGAATGGAGCAGCCGTCCGCGGTACGACGGGCAGGTAAACGACGGCAGGAGCGGCCGGGGTCTCCGACTGGTTGGCCATCGTCGTCCTCGTTGTTTGCCTGGTCCTGGGTGGCAAGGGTCCTAACTCCGGGGGTAGGCCAAGGGTGCGACGACTGAACCGGATCTCGGTAGTGCCTTCGTTGGTTCTTCGTGGGCTTGGCGTCGGACTTGCACTGCGGGCCCTCGGGGGGGTACGCGGCAGGGGCATGCGTTACCCCGCACCTCCACCAGAATGTCACGGGTGGTGACCAGAATAACAATAAATAAACAGGAAGAAATAAACGTTTAATGTGGCGAACTTGTGCCGAAAATAAAGAAGGAAACAAAAGATAACAGTAGAGCGTCGCGGGCGTCGAAATCGGCGAAAGAGCAGAGTCGAGCGCTGGGGCGAAACTGAACCCGGTTCGCCACGCGGAGCCCCTTATGTACATGCGTAAGCTTCTGGAATAATCAGCGTAGAATGTTCGACGCGTAGAGCATTCGGACCTCGAACACGCAACAGGATTCTCGAATTTACCAGAAAACTAGATTGCAGGAATAACAAAAGATGCGTCGCTCCCAGGGATCGAACCCTGGCTTTTCGCGTGGGAGTCACGCGCGATAACCGTTAGGCCACGAGCGCGCTGCCTGCTTGGTCAGCTGCGCTCGCGGCATTATCAAGAGTATACAAGTTTCTATATGGACGGGACAAAAGACGACTCCACTGTGGGATGCGCTATGATCGGACCATCCGTTAAGCGAGTTGGGAGAATAAACTCAAATGCCACCATACTCACGGCAGAGCTCTATGGTCTGCTATTGGCGGTCGATTACATAACCAAGAAAAGGTTTCCTCGCTCGGTAGTATTCACTGACTCTTTGAGTTCTTTAAAAGCAGTCCTATCGCTGGAACGGGTCTGAAACCCGCTTGTTTCTGAATTGCAAAGTAAGATTATTTTAGCTGCAAACAGCAACATTCGCATAACTTTATGCTGGGTGCCTAGCCATGTAGGCATCCCGGGAAATGAAGCGGCTGATTCTGCAGCAAGGTCTGCTAACCAGAAACAAGTAGACCTGCGTAAAATACCTTATAAAGATTATCACTCGTCTTTAAAACGGTGCATTCGATTAAAGTGGCAACTGCAGTGGAATGCTGAAATGCACAACAAATTACATGCAGTAAAACCTTACATAAGTGAATGGGAGAGTGCCCGGCATCGGGAGCGCTTCTATGAAGTGGTCTTGTGCCGGTTACGAATTGGCCATACACGTCTCACACATGGGCACCTTTTGAGTGGGGAGGATGCTCCAGTGTGTGAACACTGTAACATAACTTTAAGTGTCTTACACATCCTCATTGAATGTCACACTTATGATCAATACCGTCAGAAACACTTCTCACAACTATATAGAGAACATGTCCCACTGCACCTAGCTCTGCTTCTAGGTGATGAACCACTTATTTCACATGACTGCTTATTTAAGTTCCTCACAGATATCGGCATTATACACCGACTGTGATTTTATTTTCCACCCCAGACTCATGACCATACCTTTTACACTTATACAAATGCATGTTCATAGTTTTATCACATCACCAGCTACTATAGCTCTTTCTTCTCTCTAACCCTCTACTGCAATAGTTCAGACTCTTGGCGCATTATAGCCTTAGATGCTGATGTGCCATAAACCCCCAATCAACCAACCAACCAGCTCCCAAAACCCCGGCTATTGAACCCCGTCTCCTCCATCTCTGGGACGCCCGACGAGGTCTCACCAGGTGATGGAGAAAACAAAAACTAAATCGAAAGCTAAAATTACGCATCGCTGAGCTCACCGGTGAAGCCGAAGAACACGCGACCAAACTGGCCGAGAGCAATTGTTATCAGCTGTGCGAGGGTCTCCGGGGAACCCTCGGGACGGCCGTAACCTGGTTGCTCCTCAGGGGCTCCTGGACCCATCACACACCAATTCTGAGACATCTAAATTTATAGCTTAATTACTACACACTCAACACTTGGACGAAGGAGCCCTCCTTAAGGAACTTGAGTTCAGGTACATAGCCACCGGACCCCGACCAAGGTACGAAGACTACCCCCACATGGGGACCCTTCCCTCCATGGACGCGGACCTTGCGGAGTCCGAGGTCAGGGCGGCCCTCTCTAAAATAATGCGCAATACCGATCCAGGAGAGGACGGTGTCTCATACAAAGCTCTTAAGAACCTCGACGACGCATCCATCACCGCACTCACCACATACTTCAATGAGGTCTGGTGTTCGGGTTCTCTCCCAAAGGAGTGCAAACACGCCGACATCACTTTAATACCCAAACCCGGTAAACCCTTCGGCCTTCGAAATCTCCGCCCCATATCGCTAACTTCATGCGTCGGCAAACTGTTAGAATACGTCATCCTAGCGGCGAGACTGCAGCCTCACCTCGAGTCAAACTCGTATTTCCCCTATACCATGTTTTGTTTTCGGCCAAACTTATCAACCCAGGACATCCTCCTCCAACTGAAGGAGGAGGTCGTCGACTTCGCGGGCTGCACTGAGGCTCAAGCGGTCCTGACAATCGACCTCAAGGGTTCATTTGATAACGTATCCCACGACGCTATTCTCCGGAGCCTGGCCGTGACTCATTGTGGTGCTCGGGTGTACAATTACGTGCAGTCCTTCCTCATGGACAGGACCGCCACCCTGGGGATCGGAAACATCCGATCGGACCCCATCCACCTTACGGGGAAGGGTACTCCTCAGGGCTCGGTTGTCTCACCCCTGCTGTTCAACTTGGCCATGGCGGGGTTACCGCAAAAACTGGAACAATTACCAAATTTACGACACTCTCTGTATTCCAACGACGTTACCGTGTGGACGACGTCAGGCTCCGAGGGGCAGATCCAGGACCTCCTACAAGAGGCCTTAGATACAACACAAACCTACGCGGAAGAAGTTGGCCTTAGTTGCGCCGCGGAGAAATCGGAACTCCTGGTGGTACGGTCACGGGCACCCTTCAACAAGAAGGAACCTGAGATTGACCTTCACTTGAAAGGCTTAGCCATACCCCGAGTCAACAAACTAAGAGTGCTTAGACTCCACCTTCAATCCAACGGGAGGCAACTCACACGGTGCACCCTCTTAGAAAGCAGGCCATGCAGATCGCACACCTTATCCGGCGCGTTTCCAACCGTAAAGGAGGACTGCGCGAACGGGATACCATGCGTATATTTCTAGCTCTCATCGTGAGCTGTTTTTCATACCATACCCCGTATCACCGCCTTGCGCGCACCGAGCTCGACCGCCTTAATACCGCCTTACGAATGGTGGTAAAGACAGCGCTCGGGCTCCACCGCAAACTGCAACACACCGGCTCTTGCAATTGGGCATCCACAACACAGTTGAAGAGCTCATTTGAGCTCACAAAAATGGACAACTCACCCGCCTTCGCAGCACTCGGACGGGAAGGGCAACCTTGCGCAGGCTCGGTATCTCGGGACTTTTCCTAACTGATGCAGAACCCCCTTCACCCTCCCGACTACCATTCCAGATCAAGGCTCGGCTTCGGGCGGCCCGATACCCTCAAACATTCACCCGGACCTGCACGCGGGAAGGAGGGCGGCCAGGGTCCAAACCACACAACACAGAGAAAGGGCCGGGGCTGCGGTCATAGCCGTTACCAACAATGACGCACCCGTCCGTACTCTTAGCTCTATAAACAACACTAAGTCCATGCAGGAGGCCGCGGAGTCGGCAATCGCTTTCGCCGTCTCCCATGCTGCACTACACGACAACGGTACAACACGTTCACACAACACTGACACTTCCCACAAGATTACGATCCCCACCGATTCCAAAGCTGCATGTCGCGCGTATGCTAGGAACACTATCTCATTACGTGCGGCATATATAATCAACGCAATACCCACGGACTGCATGGTCTTCTACACCAGACATCCAAATTCTGTGTGCCCCAGCACACTCCGGTCTGCCCGGCAATGAGAGTGTTCATGCGCTTGCCCGAGCTGCAGCTATGAACCGGGCTTTGCCGGACGGGACGGAGTGGGAGGGCCCCAAAACGAACACCGAACAGGACACGACCGACTGTAATATACCCACAACACATAAAGACGCCATCCTGGACACATACGCACTCGTCACAGAATACTACCGTGCTAGCCGCCGAACACTTCCACCTCCCCATCCCGAACTCACCCGGTCCGAGGCGATGGACTGAAGGCAAATCCAAACTCTTTCTTTTGCTAATCTCTTTCATAAACACCGTTGTTTTCCAAACCGCTACCCGGGCACCTGCCCGGGATGCGGGAATCCCCGCCCCACAGTTTACCACACCGTCTGGGAATGCCCTAGCCCTCCGGGCATGGGCATCACTCCCGCTCCTTCGCCTACCCCAACCTCCTGGGAGGCGGCCCTGTCCATCCCAGAGCTCATGGACCAGCGTGAGCTGGGTCAGCTTGCCCGCCGGATTGGAGAAGCCAGCGGAGCCCTGGACTAAGGGCTCCGACCGGGACTCGTCAGTCTCCTGACCTTTTGAAAAATAAAGTTATACCACCACCACCGCCGCCGCAGTCTGCCGTGCTCGGTTCCGCTCGCTCCGCCGCCGCCCTTCCTCGTCCATGTCGAGCTGCTGGTCGGTGCCGCTGCTGTGACGATTCGTGGCCACAGGAGTCGACTTGCGCTCGGTCGTGGTCGCTGGATCAGGCTTGGTCCATCCCACTTCTGATATGTTAGAGCCTCGACATGGGAAACGGGGACCAGTGAAGGTTTAAAAGGGAGCGTTTTATACACGTCTGGCGGGTACGCCTGCCCAGCAGAAAGAACAGTGCGCCACGCGGGTGGTGGCGCGAGCTTGGGGTCAGTCGTCTTCTTTTTCGAGAGCGCTAAGATATATATATATATATATATATATATATATAAACGAACATATGCAGACGAGTGAACCGTACTTAATCCATTTAATCAAAGGATCAAAGTTCTACGAACCCGACGAAATATAAAAATAAACGAAACGGCGGAGCCAGGATTTGAACTCTGAGCCTGCCATTGTCCGGTCGGGTGTGCTGACCACTACACCACTCCACTTTTGTAGCGTGAGCTACACTGGCCGAGGTTGAGCAGTTTCGCGTGGCTCGCATAATGAGCCGCGCTCCGTCACTCCCTTCCACCGGGAGTGACGCAGCAGCCACAGCCAGCTGACGCTTCGCCTAAACAAGTGTTGTTCACTCCGCAGAAAACCAAGACCTTACTGTCGATATCATCGGCGGCCACGCAGTCTTCCTGGGCACGCTATCCCTTCCACCGGGAGTGACGCAGCAGCGACAGCCAGCTGACGCTTCGCCTAAACAAGTGTCGTTCACTCCGCAGAAAACCAAGACCTTGCTGTCGATATCATCGGCACCCACGCAGTCTTCCTGGGCACGCTATCACTTCCACCCGGAGTGACGCAGCAGCGACAGCCAGCTGACGCTTCGCCTAAACAAGTGTTGTTCACTCCGCAGAAAACCAAGACCTTGCTGTCGATATCATCGGCGCCCACGCAGTCTTCCTGGGCACGCTATCCCTTCCACCGGGAGGGACGCAGCAGCCACAGCCAGCTGACGCGTCGCCTAAACAAGTGTTGTTCACTCCGCAGAAAACCAAGACCTTGCTGTCGATATCATCGGCGGAAACGCAGTCTTCCTGGGCACGCTATCCCTTCCACCGGGAGTGACGCAGCAGCGAGAGCCAGCTGACGCTTCGCCTAAACAAGTGTTTTTCACTCCGCAGAAAACCAAGACTGTTGTCGATTTCATCGGCGCCCACGCCGTCTTCCTGGGCACGCTATCCCTTCCACCGGGAGTGACGCAGCGCCGGAAGCCGCTGTCGACCATCGATGTCATCAAGCAAGCCTAGAAAAGAGGATTGCCTTCGCTGGAACCGTCATTCAGCAGCAGCGACAGGCAGCTGACGCTTCGCCAAAACAAGTGTTGTTCACTCCGCAGAAAACCAAGACCTTGCTGTCGATATCATCGGCGGCCACGCAGTCTTCCTGGGCACGCGATCCCTTCCACCGGGAGTGACGCAGCAGCGACAGCCAGCTGACGCTTCGCCAAAACAAGTGTTGTTCACTCCGCAGAAAACCAAGGCCTTGCTGTCGATATCATCGGCGCCCACGCAGTCTTCCTGGGCACGCTATCCCTTCCACCGGGAGTGACGCAGCAGCGACAGCCAGCTGACGCTTCGCCTAAACAAGTGTTGTTCACTCCGCAGAAAACCAAGACCTTGCTGTCGATTTCATCGGCGCCCACGCAGTCTTCCTGGGCACGCTATCCCTTCTACCGGGAGTGACGCAGCGCCGGAAGCCGCTGTCGACCATCGATGTCACCAAGCAAGTCTAGAAAAGAGGACTGCCTTCGCTGGAACCATCATTCAGCAGCAGCGACAGCCAGCTGACGCTTCGCCTAAACAAGTGTTGTTCACTTCGCAGAAAACCAAGACTTTGTTTTCGATTTCATCGGCGCCCACCCAGTCCTATTGGGCACGCTATCCCTTCCACCGGGAGTGACGCAGCGCCGGAAGCCGCTGTCGACCATCGATGTCACCAAGCAAGCCTAGAAAAGAGGACTGCCTTCGCTGGAACCGTTATTCAGCAGCAGCGACAGCCAGCTGACGCTTCGCCTAAACAAGTGTTGTTCACTCCGCAGAAAACCAAGACTTGTTGTCGATTTCATCGGCGCCCACGCAGTCTTCCTGGGCACGCTATCCCTTCCACCGGGAGTGACGCAGCGCCGGAAGCCGCTGTCGACCATCGATGTCACCAAGCAAGCCTAGAAAAGAGGACTGCCTTCGCTGGAACTGTCATTCAGCAGCAGCGACAGCCAGCTGACGCTTCGCCTAAACAAGTGTTGTTCACTCCGCAGAAAACCAAGACTTTGTTGTCGATGTCATCGGCGCCCACGCAGTCTTCCTGGGCACGCTATCCCTTCCACCGGGAGTGACGCAGCGCCGGAAGCCGCTGTCGACCATCGACGTCACCAAGCAAGCCTAGAAAAGAGGACTGCCTTCGCTGGAACCGTCATTCAGCAGCAGCGACAGCCAGCTGACGCTTCTCCTAAACAAGTGTTGTTCACTCCGCAGAAAACCAAGACTTTGTTGTCGATTTCATCGGCGCCCACGCAGTCTTCCTGGGCACGCTATCCCTTCCAAAGGGAGTGACGCAGCGCCGGAAGCCGCTGTCGACCATCGATGTCACCAAGCAAGCCTAGAAAAGAGGACTGCCTTCGCTGGAACTGTCATTCAGCAGCAGCGACAGCCAGCTGACGCTTCTCCTAAACAAGTGTTGTTCACTCCGCAGAAAACCAAGACCTTGCTGTCGATGTCATCGGCGCCCACGCAGTCTTCCTGGGCACGCTATCCCTTCCACCGGGAGTGACGCAGCGCCGTTAGCCGCTGTCGACCATCGACGTCACCAAGCAAGCCTAGAAAAGAGGACTGCCTTCGCTGGAACTGTCATTCAGCAGCAGCGACAGCCAGCTGACGCTTCGCCTAAGCAAGTGTTCACTCCGCAGGTTGGTGGGGTGATTATTTCCACCGTAATTGTATATTGTTACTGCTGTGGTTGCTGTTGAGTTTAATTGCTGTTTTTGATTGCGAAGTGCGACGACTAAACCCGCGGCGTCTACGTCAGGAAGAGATGATCGTAGTGAGCTTCGCGAGCTCCGTACTGGAATGAGGGGGCTACAAGTGAGCATGAATTTTATAAACGCGGAATTCGAAGATATGAAGAAAAAGCTTGAGGAGGCATCTGGCGAAAGGGAGGCTCTAAAGAAGAAAAACGAGGGCTTGCGCGAGAGGTGCAAACAGAACGAGAGTCTTATTGAACAACTTCAGATGAGGGTTGTTCAGTGTGAGCAGTACTCGCGGAGGTCTAAAATAGAAATAAGAGGGCCTGTACAGAATGAAAATGAAAACATCACTGAACTCGTAGGTAAGATAGGTGACGTGATTGGTGAACCCATTGCCGCCGACGATGTTGAGGCTTGTCATCGCGTACCAACGCGAGAGGAGGGCAAGAGCAACGTCAACGTGCAGTTCAGAAGAAGGCAGAAAAGGGACACCGTTCGTGCGAAGGCTCGTAAGAGTCGCATCAGGAACCGTGATGTTGGAATTGCGAACGAAACACAAGTTTATCTGAATCAGCACTTATGTCCCGCGCTGAAACGGCTTCTTTCTCTTGCGATTGCTAAGAAACGTGAGTGCCAGTGGCGATTTTTGTGGACGCGGAACGGTAAAATCTTTGCACGCAAAACAGAGCAAAGTCCGGTAGTACACATAGTATCTGAAAGTGACTTGTGCAAAATTGTATAAGCATCAATTCTGCTAGAATAATATATTTTTTCCCTAAAATGCTGTATCAAGAGTACGGATTACCATCTGATATTACGGTACGAAAGCAGTCAAATGACTTTCTTTCTTTTGTTCATATCAACGCGTGATCTCTTGCGCCTAAGCAGGATCAAGTTTCTACTTTTCTTGACGAGTTCAACTTCCAATTTGACATTGTTATGTTTTCTGAAACATGGTATCACACAGATAGTGATATGTTAGTCTTGGATGAATACAATCATTATTTTATAAACCGAAGTGGAATGCGAGGCGGTGGCGTAGCGATGCATGTTAAACAGCAATTGTCATGGGAAGTGCGGGAAAGATTCACGCTTATCACAACAGATTATGAAGCACTTTGTTTGCTAAGTAACAGTGAAATGCTTGCGGTTGTGTATCGTCCCCCCCTGGTAATCGGAACGTTTTTCTTGATTTTATTGAAGCAATATCAGACTTCGTATCAATTCATCAGTATTGCTTGATAATTTGGGGCGATTTCAATATAAATATGCTTGATGATAACGCGCATGCCCGTGATTTTAACAACAAAATAAATTCGTGCGGTTACCAGAATGTCATCACGACCCCAACTCGTGTATCACTCACGGGTCAATCCACCCTTGACATTTTCATTGTAAATATAGACACACCTATTCAAGTGGCAGGTACAATATGCTATGATATTTGTGATCACTGTCCCATTTTTATAGCGTATTCTACTTCTGCATCATGGGAAAAAACACGTCAATCAAATTAACATATCGGTGCCTATCAAGCAGAAACCTGGATGCCTTCCGTTGGTATATCGTAAATGCTGACTGGTCATCCGTCTATAGCAAAACCAACGGCAGTGACGCTGATGACGAGTTCTTATCAATATTTTTTCACCATTATAATGCATATTTACCTCGCATAGCCGAAAAGCAAAAAAAAAGAAAATTAGAAAGCCTTGGATAGGACCTGAACATTTAAAAATGATCAACGAAAAAACCAAACTTTTTAAAGCATTCTTGCGTACGAGGGAACCGTGTAAACTCGCAGCTTTTAAGAAACATCAAGCTAACCGCCGAGTTAAGGAAGGCAAAAACATCTTACTATAACAACCTTTTTTTTTTAGGTGTCCAAAAAGCACCCTGAAAAAGTGTGGAAGATAATAAACGAGGTTCTTAAACGACAAAACACGAAATGTAACAGAACTGAATTAACAATAGGAAACAACAAACTTTCGGGGGTCACAATAGCCGAGCATTTCAATACGCCCTTTGTGAATATGGTTAGACCGCTAAATAACATCACTGGTTCGAAACCCGGGTACCAATGTAGTGAAACCGTGTTTCTTGAACCTACGTATGAAATCGAAATTTGTCGCACATTTATGAGCTTAAAAGCACACACTCAACAGACATAGAGGACGTTCAGATAAAGCCTGTAAAATACGTAATATATGCTATCGCTCCGTGTCTAAATTACATATTTAATCTAGTTCTAGAGTTTGGTTGCTTTCCAAGTAGAATAAAAAAAGGCGAAAGTTTCTGTCATATTTAAAGGAGGAGAGAAAAATAACTTTAACAATTATAGGCCAGTATCCATTCTTCCGGTGGTCTCTAAAGGACTTGAGATACTAATTTTTTCAGGCATCAACAATTTTTTTCTCTAAACACGACATACTAATAGACAGTCAACATGGCTTTTGACAGGAAAAATCAACAGAAACAGCACTTTTAACAATGAAGGAACTTATCGTTATGAATATTGAAGAAAACCGGCTTACCCTCGGAGTATTTATTGACTACAGTAAGGCATTTGATTACATAAATCACGAGATATTGCTAAAGAAGTTGCACACACACGGTGTCCGCGGGGTTGCCCAATCGTTGTTTCAGTCTTATCTTTACGACCGAAAGCAGTGTGTAGCAATATATAATAACATTTCATCTTCCAAATTAGTTACTGCCCTTGTTCCACAAGGAAGTGTTTTAGGACCGTTCCGTTTCAATGTGTATATTAATGATGTTGTTCAGCAAGATAGTAACGCAGTCTACGTTATCTATCCAGATGACATGAGCCTGTTTATTTCCGGGTGGGATACAAATGAAATAATTTTAAAAGCTGAAAGGGAACTTTCGAAACTGTGGCACTGGTCCAATGAGAATGGTCTAAAATAAATACAAATAAATCAAAGGCTATTTTATTCAAAACTACACGTAAGAAGACACAAATAATACGCGATTTATTACACAGTGACACTTCTTTGGAAATTGTTAACAAACACAGGATCCTTGGAGTTACTTTTTCTGCCAATATGGCATGGACAGATCACATTGAAGCTTTAGCGAAGTCCTTATCATCGGCGACAGGAGCCTTGTCACGATGTCAACCCATCCTTCTATATAATGCAAAACTTCATATTTATCATGCCCTATTCACTTTACACATAAATTACTGCACGCTCGTATGGGGCACTGACCGCAGCAGGAAACGTACACACCATCCTTGTTCTTAAAAAAAAAAGCGATTCGATATATTGCTAATGTGCCACGATTACACTCAACCGCACAATTTTACACTCATTATGGTATAATAAGTGTAAAAAATGTGTATGAATTTCGTTTATTCCATTCTTTATTCATTGTCAAATGAAAGTTTCAGATCATTTTTAAAAAGGACATATGGACCCGTTTGCTCGAAGCGCTAACCGCGGCTAAAGTTAGCCGCAGTACCTAGGAAAGGGATTTTGAAATCACTTGACTGGCTCGGTAGGGATGCGGGGAAACATGGCGGTGCCCCGGTGAGTGATCACTAGAGGCCGGATTTCTAGGCACTAAAAAAGCACGTTTTAGGCGCCAAAAATACGTGGCAAAAACAGCGTTTTAGGCACTAAAAAGAATAAAATAGGCGCAATAAATTTTTAGATAAATGCTAATAATTTCAGGTGAAGACGTGAGCGAACTGTAAGCACGACAGGAAATTCAAAAAATGTCATTGCTATGAGGCCACAATGGCAGTAACACTTCAATTCAATTCAATTCAATTCTTTATTTTTCTCTCATAACAAGTTCTATACATTAAACTGCAATAACCCAAGCCCGTGAAACTTTTCCACAGAAAGTGAGAAAAACCTCACGTCAGGCAAACACCACCACCACCACCACCACCACCACCTTAGACGTGGAATTGCCCCGTAATACCTCTGGGCTAATGGCGATCAATTGGCTTAATTTCACAAGCGCATTGCTTACATACATGTTCAGATGCGAAAGTCACTCAAGCGTCGCATATTGTGAAACAGGCAGGAGAAACAATACTTGAAATATGGTAATATTGATTTATAAAAGCGCAAAGTTATGTCTGCCTGACGCAATTAAATTTCAATAAAGCAAGAAAATAATAAATGCAAGATAGACAAGGTTTCTTAAGAGGATATCGCAGTTCCCGAGCCCTATGCAATTCCAATGGCAACTTTTTGGTATTTTTTCTCAGCAACCACCGGACGGATTGACTCGGGAATGGTTTTATTAGAAAGATAGTAAAAAACTGAGTAAGGTTGTGGCGCTACATTTCCAGATTTGTAAGCTTAACGTTTTTTACGGGACCTGGACGATGCTTGAAAAGGCCTTTCTTTTTCGTTCCGTTCTTCGTAAACATTTAAAAATAAACCGGGGCCTAAATACAAATTTAGGCCCCACAATATTCAAGACCAGGACTTTTTGAATATATCTCTTATCAGATCTTTTTTCCAGAGATTCTCATTGTGATGAATTTTAACTAAGTTTGTAGACTATGAAAACGTCAAAAAATCCAGTTGTCAGGTGGCGCCATCTATGAGTGTGCCCGCAAAACTTGCTCTTGAAATTGCGCAATGTGTTATTGCGCCCCGGACTACTTGCATCTTCAAGGTCGTTGGGTTGACAGTCGGAATTTCGAGGAAGGGTGCCTCTCGAGAGTCGAAACAGATATCTTTTCTTTTTTTTTGCTTTTTGTTTAGTTTGGGTGGCGGAGGGGGGCGAAGATACTTTGCGGCTTATCGCGATAGTGAGTAATAGGTTGTCCATCGCCCGAGCGCGTCCTTGGGTGGATGTTCCGCTCTTTGTTGGTGTACTGAGGTCGCACAAACGCGAGTGAAAGGTTTCTTGTTTTGTTTTTTTTATTTTATTTTTGGTGGCGGAGATATTTTGCGGGTGGGTGGGAATCATTAGTTTTCAATCGCCAGCGCGCGTCATTGGAAGGATGTTCCATTCTTTGTTGGTGTTTTGGGTCACGAAAATGGGAGTGAAAGATTTTACCCTTCAAGCGGTCCTTGCGTGAGGCCTGAAGTTAGCAAATGCAGGCAGACAAAGCTACCGAAACGTCAAAGAGTAGATACTGTCTTACCGCTTCTTTCTGTTCGAAGTAGGATAGGTGATTTGATCTGGCGATTTCAAATATTCTGCAGAGGTGCATTTAAAATGTTTACTTATTTTAAATGCGGAAGAAACATACGTGAGGTCGTCGATTTTGTTTTAATTTCAACATTCGCTTTGCATATAAACTTGGGGAGGCCGATTTCTACCGAAATAAAAACAAACATTGCGAAAATTTGATCATAAAAGCTAGAAACACAACAAGGCTTTTGGTAGTAGGCGTGACACGTTGCTATTTGGAAGTTGTGAAAGTCCCGCTGAAGATTCTTTGTTTGACCCGAACCAACACACTCCTGGTTCAGTATTATGGTGTTCGTCGATTGCACTGTCTTGGCTGCGATGAGCCCTTGGTCGGCGGTTACTGCTGGGCGGCGGACAAAAAATCCACCGGAGAACGGGCGGCGGAGAAAAGCTCACCGGAGAGAAGCTTACCAGTGAAATGCTCACTGCAAAACGACAAATTCGGAGAAAAGCTAATTTATGAAATATTTTATTATTGTTCGCACTGCTGTGTTTATATTTAAAATTCACGTCCGCACTTTGCACAGCGCTCATGCTGCGCTTTTTGCGTGTTTGTATATTTGTAAAACTAAGCGTTCTTGCTCAGTCCCAGAGGAATAGCTTACTTTCTAAGAAAAATTGGGAAGAGGCATATGAATCCACAGTTTTGCAGAATGCGAGCAATTAAAAAAGTGGGGAACGCTTTTTTTTTTTCTGTGAACTTTTACATGGAGACAAAACATTGCCTGAATGTTGAGTACTATGAAAAGCAACAATGTGACCTCCGTCTCGGCACCCGACGATTCCTGACCTCCCAAAAAGTATCAAGTTCGTCTTAGGCCACATAACCGAAAGAGGTCATTGTTTACTACAAAGCGAAAGAAAAACGGAACATAATATTGCCGCGTACGAAGCTAGCCAAGTAGGCGGCGCGCCCGTGGCCCAACGGTTACCTTGCTTATCTTCGACGGAATTAGCCAATATTCGTTGCCTGGCCGCGGATACACCTTTTTATTGTTTCTGTAATGTCGCGTTCCGGTAAATTCGAGAACCCTGTTGCTTATTCGAGGTTAGAATGTTCTACGCGCCGAACCTTCTACGCCGATTGTTCCAGAAGCCCACTCGTCTAATAAGGAGCTTCGCGTGGAGAGCTGGAGTCAGTCAGGATCCTGCTGTTTTGCCGACATCGACGCCCGCGACGCCAACCTTGGATTTTGTTCGCCCCATTAAACGTTTAGTTTCTTTAGTTATTCACCGCCTCGTCATTTGTCATTCGTGGCAAGACCTTTATCGTTTGGATGGAAAGAAAAACACTATTTACAAAGACGAGAAACGATCTGGCCAGAAACCATGTTCGATAAAATGGTGTTCTACGAAACGGCTTCGATGAAATTGGGTTCGATTACATGGTGTTCATTTAAATGACTTTGATAGAACAGAGTTCGATAAAATATCGAGAGCTGCGAAGAAATAATGTTAAAACGATTTGTAAATGTGAGCTTCTCTCCGCATCTACCCAAAGTCTGGTGAGCTCTTCTCCGCATCTGCCGGATTTCCGGTGAGCTTTTCTCCGCCGGAGAACAACGCAATACCAAGAGGCTCATGGGAGAAAAGCTCACCAAAGAAAGGTTCACCGCAAAACTGTCAGATGCTGAGATAAACCCACCCAAGAATTATACGATTAAGCTTTTGAATTTAGTTTTTGCGGCTCTTCTCTGGGGGCTCTGTAGCGAACAGAAACGGAGATATATACAAAATTCGTATATTGCAGACACCAATAGGAATGAAGAAGCAGACGTTCACAGTTCTGCAGGATGGGAAGAATAAACAACGGAATAGACACGTCTTTTTCTATAAAGACATTGCCTCAGCGTTGAGTTCTATGAACAGTAACGAAGTGACCTTGTCATTGCACCCGACGACCACACCCGACGACCACACAGAGGACCCATCAGCACCAGAAATCATAAGCTACTACAAATTAAAAAAAAAAAACGGAAAATAAACTTTTTATTATCTATATACCAAAATAATGCTTTTTCCGAAAACGAACATCGTAGGTGAGTTTCCACTGTATTCATCAAGATTCCGACGACCTTTTCTACGCGTAGGTCGGTCTTGCGGTGAGATTTTCTTCTATTAGCTTTTGCCCGACATTTGTGACTTCGGCATAGATCTGAACCTTTTTTATATCGGAACCGCAGAAGATCGCAAGGGCCTGAAAGACGATGCTGGTTTTCCGCCATCACATTTTCACAAATTGAGACACCTAAGGTTCTGGTGCGCACTAGAAGGTCACACGCACCTACACCGGACATTTCATCGAACGCCGTTTCATTGAATGCGTCATAGGTTTTCTGCAATAAAATTTGAAAATTTTTCATTGTCCTCTCGTACGACAGAAGCCTGGACGGCACGACGGAGGACACGCCTGCATGGGGTGTATCCAAGCGGATGGATTCGGGGTTCCACCACCTCCCC
>JABSTQ010001648.1:0-34728 GCA_013358835.2 Ixodes persulcatus | reverse complement strand
CCGAAAAAAAAAAAATTGAGATACATGGCTGTTGGAATGTTGATACATGGCCGCTATTGCCCGATCACATTGGGACAAGTAAAATATCACACAAATTAGGTGCACACAGGAACAACCTATACAGATAACCTTTCTTTTGTAGGTAAAGAATGCCTTCAAAAGTGACGACTGTAGCAGAAAGGTAGAACTTTAAAAGTTCTAAGAAGGACTCAACAGAAATGCCGCACTTGTTTTGAAAGGAAATAGTTCCATTGGCTTCAATACATTCACTTACTGCTGCAAATAATTTGATGTGTGGTACTGAGTAGAATAGATCCTCCACATCAAGTGAGAATCCAAAGCGCACTGTCATTGAATTTAGTTGGAGATACTTAATAAGTTCCTCTGAGTTTGCTATTAGAAATGGGTCATTCAGCTGGAGATTTGACAAATGGCTTAAGAGGAAACGTGACATTAAACCCTGCCAAGACCCTTTCTCGGTGACCACAACTCGAAAAGGACATTCATCCTTGTGCGTTTTTGCTGTGAAAAACATATCCAAATGGTCCTTTTTTGTAGCAGTAATTGTTCCTCAATTGCTCTAACTCAAGTCTGTGGCACAGTTGAAGTGCCTTTGCCTTCACACTCTTGATTTTGAAAGCATGCAACTGGTTAAAGTTTTTAATAATTGACAATCGTAGGAATTCATTTCTTGTCATTAACTTGACCAGTCTGTAGCAGCACGTCAACACAATCGTCCACACATCGAATTCTATCAGCTTCTTGGGCCTTAGCCGCTATGTCGTGTGTCTTAGACACCAGCTGTATGCCCTGCATTTTTGGTGGTGTGCAAAATTTTGGACCTTTTTCGAGTATCTTGCCTATCTGCAGGTATTGTAGCATCTCCCAACAAGGTTACGTATTCTCCCTTGCGTTGGTTATTTTGGCCACAGAGACTTTTTATATGCGGAATGTAAGAAGACCATAGGAATTCCATCTCCTTACTTGCTCTGTCAAGGAAGCTCTGTACCTTCGTCCTTGGCCAAGACTGAAAGCGTCAGGATATCCGAGTTCGATAATATATGACGTCGCCGAAAGCTTGATGACCTCAAATACAAAACGTGATACTGAAAAACACAAGAAACACCGACCGACTGTTCTGCCCTTACACCGCTTGTCCCACAACCTGAAGAGAACAGCCGCGAAGTTCCAAGTCCAAGTTGTGCTTTCAGCTCCGGACAAACTAAACAGGCTCTGCCCTAAGATCAATTGCCACAGGATCAACAGGCAGCAGAGTGCAGTGTAAAACATCGACTCAAGTATGTAGAATGTCAAAGTGGAGTGGTATATCAATACCATTTACTTAAGGCGAGACACTGGTTCTAAAATGGACTATTTTATTTTTGCAGCTATTCTAACGAAAATCACTGTGCCTATGTGTTTCTTCTTCTTCAATTCAATATGAAATCAGTTTTAAAATATCTCAATTAGTTTTCAAGTTATTAAAAATAGCATTGCCTAATTTGGTAATTTCTTACGGGTCGTTAAGGCCATTTCCAACAAAAATAATTTTTTTATTAATGTAGATGCATAGCTAAAGGCCTGCCATGCATTATAAAGCTATTTATATTTTCACAAAATTACATTATAATATAAAAATTGGCTAATTATGACAATTAGCACACTAATGAGGTCACATTATTTGTCATAAAACTTTTTTTTGTCACTCTAAATTGTAAAAGATAGCTTTACTCCTAGTTCAGTCCTTTCTGAATAAAACGGTATCAAAAGTTTCAGAATGCTATTATAAAAACTGATGAAAACCCCGTAAGGCTAAGCATGTCGACAAAAAAACACGAAAATGAGAAAATCGAAGTTAAAGTTTTGACATTGAACATAGAAAATTGTGTGAAGAATGATATATAATAATATCGATCAAGGTGTAGTGTAAGTCTTCCTGAACAACTTGACATAAAAATTGATTTAATCCATTCATGGGAACATTAGAAAAAAAAATATGAAAAAGTAAAGAATGAGTGAAATGTTGGTAAAATAACATTGGTGGAAGTAGGTTCTCAAAAATATTTTTGTTTATGTCTATATGTGATTTTATGCACAGGCATGCAGTTTACTATGCTGATTCTATAACTGCCATCAGATTTCAGATATCTCTTTGTCAAAAGTTATCAACAAAACAAATATTAATTAGCTAATTCAAGATGGGTTTTAAAAAAACCTTATTAAAATTTTAATGCAAAAAAGGTGTCAATTGCTTTCTAAAGAAATGCCATACAAGCTAAAGCTATTTTTATTTCTTTAGCACCCTATAATCACGTAAAAAAATTATGTGAACAGAAAACATAAATAGAGTTATAAGAATGTCTAATAATGTAATGCCAGTTATATATACCAAAAATATCATAATAAAAATAGCTTTAGCTTGCAGTTTAGTTCATTCCAAAGAACACAGTAACAAATTTATGAAAACGGTTGAGCGCAAGTGAATCAAGAATCCTACCAGGCCGGAGAATATGCAGAAAAAACAAAGCTGGGAAATAGACTTCGAAATTTGGGTATGCACAAGTAACAATGTTGAAGCTTTAGATGGGATGCCTTTGGTTTGAATTCATACTAAACAAGAGACACGGGTCGGGAAAGCAGCCCCATATTCAACAATTAATTAGCCCTAAAGGCTTTTTTTTAGTTTCTTTTTAGGCATCGGCGAAGTTGTCGGACACGAACTTGACACAGTCGCGTCACCAGCGGTAGAGCGACTTGCGGCATCGGCGAAGTCGAAGGTTTTCGTCGATGCGAAGGTCTTCTTGTTCCAGGCACGTCTCCTCTTTCTGTTTAGTCTCTGCGTGTTGACTTTCAAACTGCCGTGTCCCCAGCCATCGAAACTCGAAGCGCGCAGAACGAAACAAAGAGCAACGACGCAGGGAGGCAATAAAACGCAAAAAGGAAAGCTAAACAAAGAGGAGGTATCAAAATATTACATGAACGATGCAAAGAAGACAGGGAACATACGAAAACACTAGGAAGCACGAAGACAACACTGAAAATATCGATATAGAAAGTGGAGAAATGCGAATATAACGTGCGTCTCGAACGGCGAAGCGAGCGAAAGCAGACGACGTGGAGCCCGCGGCACTCGCGGAGCGCCGCGCCCGGGAAGCCAGGAGAGGAGGCGCGCGTCTTGGCCAATGAGAGAGCTGCGCCTCGGAGGAGCGCGCGCTTTGCCCAATCAGCGCCTTTCTAGCGCTGGTGACGGCCTTTCGTACGACATCGATGACGCCACGGCCTTGAGGGGTACGCCGCTTTGGAGCGGGGAAAAATAAGCGCGGGAAACCAGCTTTCGAACAAGACCAAGATGGCTGCAATCGGTTGAGCCGTTGCGGAGCTCAGACGGCTTGAACTTTGTTGGCATTTCAGAGTTTAGGCTTCAAGTTTGGTCCGTCAACGCTTACAAATTGTCATTATTTTCCTATTTAGAGATTGAATTGAGCATTTATATTTTGTGAGGACATACTCTGGACTATATAGACCATTTCATCCTCCTCCTCATGGGCGCTGCCATCTTGAAATCACGTGACGCGGCAGCCATTAGGTTGCTTCAACTTGCTGCTCCGCTCTCCCCTCCGCGCCTTGGCGGATGCGTTGTATTCGTGTTTTTCGTCGCGTTTCACCGCGCTTTCTTGCTTACTTTGGAAACTGTAGTCCGATACGTCTACTCGACGACTAAAACATCACGAGGGTTCAAAGGTCCTTATGACAACTGAGGTTTGTTTACTAATAGTGGCGGAACATTTTCAGTAAGAAGCGCGTATATTTATATCGCGCATTTACGTTCGGAAGGCGTCAAAAATTGTCAGCCCTAGGAGACTATCTGTATTTCCTGAAAGTATCGTTCTTTGTATTCATAATATATAGAAAACAGTTTCTTTTGATTATGTGAGGAAAACTCGCGGAGGAGATAGACAATGAACGTTTAAATTGTACTTTATCTGAGGCTAGAAGTAATGGTACGTCAACATCAGGCGATTTGTTTTTCATAATATCACACCTACATCTGTATGAGGTTCTCAATCTTTTTTTTGCGACGTAAACATTCAGTCGGTCGGTTTACTTATGAAATTTAAGAAATTGTATACCGTGCTCGCTCCCATTTCGACAGTCATTAAAGTGATATCGATTTATTGATTATATTTAGATAACCAGTGCCATCCACTTAATTTATTTAACAAATTTTAAAGGTTGGGACTTCCGGCGTAAGAAACTGCCACAGACACTTAACAGTAGCGAGTTTTAGAATAGAGTGCACAAAGAAATAACGTCGTCTCTATTTGAAAATCCAAAACGCGGTTTGGTTCGGCGCATGCGCAATAATGACGACCTTTTTTTTTGCGCACGTTGTTTTAATTTTGTTAGTATCCCGAATCCGCAATATTTGACGCCGAAAAAGAAAAAAAAAAAGAGCCGTCTGCATAACAATCACTTGAGTCCAGGATTGTCGATGACTAATAGAGGCTTACTTTTGCTGGCTGGCGACACCAAAATTTACAAAGCGAATCTGTTCAAACAAATAAATATTCGTTCACACGGGTCCGTCAAGTGGTGCCTAGCGCTAGAATTCAGCCAAACTTTCCGGGGTATTTCTTCTCCTGCGCCTTTTAATTTTATTTGGCCAATTTACGGAAGACAAATGCCAGATATAATTTGACGGGCTTGTCACTTATATGACATCTTGAGTAAGCAAATGTTGATATGAAGATAATTTATTTTCTAGGTCCGATATCGCGAAATGTTGCTTATGCGTACTTTAGCAGGGTTGATAATTTAAGAAATTTCCTACTCGGCCTGTCAAAACATGCTTGAGTATGAATTAGAAAAAAAAAAAGAGGCTGAGACGATACCACTTGTTTATATCAATTGCGTCATTACACGATACGTTTTAGTCTGCGAAGTTCACTAAAGGTAGGGTGCCCACGAAAACCAAACAGTGAGTAGTAAACTCGCGAATTCATCTGTTCTGGCCGATTCAGCACATGCTAATCAAGCTGTCGATATGCTTCTTTACATTCACGTGTTAGTCTCTTCATTAGTTTGTTTTTCTGGAAACTGGTGTCATCGGGTACGGCCATAGACGATGGTAATCTTCCCTGTACATCAGTCAGGCGTTTCGCAACCAACCGCAGTCAGATACATCAAAGGAGTTGGAAAAAAAAAAGCCCGCAATTTAGGCTTAGAAACACCTCGTAGTCCTCAAAGTGGCTGAATACCACTGTTTTATTGGTTGTGTGCTACAAGAAAAATAATCTAATCGTAAAATTAAGCAAAAACCGGCGTAAAACAGCAACATAGCCGCGTTCACGTTGAAACCGAAACCAACCCCATTTGAAGCAACTAATGGCGCCGAGTGCGTCAGCGCCCTCTATCCGCCGGTAAGGCAACTACTGAAATGAAAAGGTCTATAGACCTCAGAATCGTAAATTTGAAAAATGGCATTTTTCGTGATTTTTGATATTTTAAGACCCGCGTCTCCCCTAAGGCAAAGTATATGTAGGTCAGTCGGGGCGATGTATAAATACGAGATTAAGAGAACATGCCCAAACTTTGAAATCAACACCATCGGGACATCTTGCGGTGCATGTCAGAGACTGCAAATGCTCACCAACATTCAACCACACCAAAGTTCTGAAGCGGTTCTGTGACAAAAACACAAGAGAACTGTACGAGGCGCAAGTCATCCTCACTAGTGGCGACAAGTGCATAAGCGCGCCGTCAGTGACCCTAACACAAAAAGAACTTCAGTACCTTCGGTGTTTCCCCTGAAAACTTGAAGCACAAAAAGACCTTCATTTCTAGCGGTGTTTAACCTAAAGACTTTTTAGCCGCTTGCTCTGCGTACTTTTTTCTTCTTTCTTCTTTTTCTTCTATTTCTTTTTCTTAAAATTTTTCTTTTAAATGTTTTTGTTTTATAGACAGTTTTTTTTTACGTGTCAAGTACTTTGCATTTAGCTGAATTTGAAATAATTTTTATTTCGATTTCTATAACTAAATGTTTTTTTGCAGCAGCAGTGACTTTAATATTTCATCTTTCTTTTCGCCTTTTTCACTTCCACTTTGTCGTTCTCTAGATGCCCTATTAAATTTGGCAGTTGTAAGTAAGCGCTCTGTCCTGTCCCCTCCTTCGCTTCTTAGTCCTTTGCGCTTTTTAAAACCACGTCTACATATTTTCTAATTTCTCGCGCATCATTCTTTGACCACGAGCTCGAAATAATTCCGACAAAGTTACGGGTGACCCTTCCCACGGATTGTCCGTCGACTTGATCTCACCATTGCCGCAAAACCTTCCATCTAGTGTGGGGCCAGAAGCATTCAAGCTCCGTTTGCCAACTGGGTGCCACCTCATTTCAACTTCGCTCAACATGTCGGGCTCGGCTTGGAGGCAGCTTTCTGGGACAATGAGGAAAGCTGCGCGGAGAGCAAGTCGTCTGCTTCTTGCGCAGGATTTGCGGCTACGTCGACACGACGCTGAGCTCCGATTGACTTTGATTGGAAGGATAGTGAGTGGTTGGACCTCGATACTAGACGCCTCGAGGTCTACCTACCATTCATTTCAATTGGCCAATAGAGCTCGGCATTCTGACATTGTTGCAACCCTTGTGTAAGAAGCGGATGAACTTGCGCGCCACATAGCCACCGAGTGTGGGTGCACCGGCCAAGGCCATGCACACGCCGTCTTCACTTCTTGTGAATTCGCGCTCGGGGAGTTTTGACGCGGGTGACGGAGATCGTGTTCAAGCAGTGAAGGACGCTTTGTCACAGGCTCTGCTGGTCCGCGAGCGTGTGCTGGGCCCCGCCCACCCGGACACGGCCTACTACACATCCGCTACCGGGGTGCCGTGTACGCCGACCTGGGGGACTTCCCCCGCTGCGTGCACCTGTGGCTGTATGCGCTGGACATGCAGCAGCGCTGCCTCGAGCCCTTCAGCCCCATGACCCAGAGTAGCCTGCTCTCCTTTGCCGAGCTCTTCTCCTTCATGATGGCAGAAGCTAGGCCTTCAAGGTGGGTCCTCCTCCCTCTTGTCTCTCTTTGGTCTCGTTTTGTTTCCTCTCGCCCGGTCTTACTTTGTTTTCGGTTCATCTCGAAACAAGTTTGAGATGAGGTTCCTTATTTTTTCTTCTGTTTTGTCGGGGAAATTTTAATTACCGGGAAAAATCGGGGAATTGTCAGGGATATTGTCAAAAAGCGAGCCCAGTCAGGGGAGATGAGCCGTAAACGCCATTGAATTACCCTGAGCAATGGCTTGAGGACTTAAGGGCAGAAAAATGGGCAATAAATTCGCTTAGAGTGGAGTGCGGGCTCTGCTCTCCCGATTTTGAGTGTGCTACCCGATGTTGTGGTTCTTTATGTGTGTGCAATTCATATCCATCCATGCAAGCGATGAAAAATTCCAACTGAAAATAATCGTGCAAAAAATTAAAAAATCCCAGAATGTCACGCTGTATGACATTCATTTGGGAACATACTCCAAGCCCAACCAGTCTTCTATCACATTTTTTAAATTCTGCAGGCACTCCACAAGGTTCGAAGGAGAAATACATAAGTAAAAAAGTAACCGAGATATCACAGTGATATTTTGCATGTATCACCATACAGGCATTACAAACATGCATGCAAAATTTAATCAAAATCCTCCTAAAATTAAAAAAAATATTTGTCGATCCCATGTGCTCCCTTAAGCCAGGGGTTCAAAAGTTGACCCTCCCAGGTAGTGTCTCCCCTTAAAGACAGTGCTTTGCGCTTGCTGAGACATCTCGCTTCGCCACCGCAAACGAGCGTGAAAACAAAACAAGCATGTGCCCTCGAGCGCAGTAGCAGCAGAAAACAGCTCTGTGTTGCGGTCCAGCTCGCGCTCAAAACGCACGCTCGAATGAAGCTCCCCGGCCTGCTGCGGTCGGTGCTCCGCCGCCTCGGCGATGAAGAAAAAAAAAAAACGCGAGCCTGGCGCCATCTGTCATCTCAAAGCGAAAGCAAAAAAACGCACTGCGCGACTGACGACCTTGGCGAGACTCCAAACCTGTTGCGGGCCGCGTGCGCGTGCCGGCGAGTTCTGGCGGGCGTTCTCCACGGCGGCCGTCAGCGGGGCAGCATCTGTTCCGGCGGAGTTGCTGGCGGGCGTTCTCCACGGCGACCGTCGGCGGGGCCAACGTTATCAGCGTTCTGTTCGTATCCAGACCGAACAGGGCGAAAGCCATTCGTAATAACCGTACCCTAACCCATTGAAAACTAGTGGGCCTCGGCGGACTAAAAAAATTGTATCATCCCGAAATCGTAACACCCGTAATCGTATCATCGAGATCTACTGTACTGAGCTTTATTTAATGTTATCAGCATGTTATATTCACGACACCACAATGCCATGCCAGATAACTCGTTGTTTAGCTTCATCTGGTCCTGAGCGATAAAACGGGGGTATTAAATTGCATAGTCATCAGCGAACATTCTATTTTCCTGGGGCCGTTACAGCAAGTAGGGGGTGTGCGAATACTCATATAATTCGAATTGAAAGCAAGTTCCTAAATAAATACGATTCTCGAATCGAATTCCTAGTATTTGTCACTCAAATATCGTTATATTCGGCAAGCCGCGCGGCCACCACGGAGCTGACAAACGAGTCGTTTTTTCTCCCGATGTTAGCGCAGGGATGTTTGACAGATCAGGCGAGAAACATCTCTTGGTCCTACCATTTCAGAAAAATCTAACGCACATGTTAGAAAAAAAGAGAAGTAACGACGCCACAAACTTATAGCAGGCAAATTTAATCACTATCGTGACACAATCTAATTTTGAATCACAACCGACACATCCGTTTGCGCCGCTTCCAGAGAGGAATTGTTGGGAGGCCGGAATTCCACGCACATATAATTCTCTGCACAAATAATATTCTCATTCACAGCACAATTTGAAAAATTCCTACAAATGAATTCAATAATCGATTCGATATTCTGCTTTTTTTTCTAAATTCGATTCGGTATTCAATTTGATAACTACTATTTGGTATTCGCACACCCCTATAAAAAGAAATGTGCATTCTAACCAAATCTATATAGTTGCATTGTACATATTCTATAGTATTTGCATGTCAAATTTGGTTGATAGGACAATATTAAGAACAGAAGTTCTTTTGCACAAACTGTGAAGATACCCCAAAATTACATAAAAAGGAAAAAACGCATTTGAATGTTACCCATGATCTGTAGCTATACTCTTTCGTGGTGCGGAAAATAATATTTTGTAATAAATTTTTGTGAGAAATTTAAGCTACACAAGACGGAATGGAGAGGAGCCGGCTAGGCCTACTTGTCAACGTAAATGTGATGGCATGCGACGTCACTGCTTGAAGAACTACCGTATCTACTCGCATAATGAACACACTTTTTTTTCCGAAAAATTTATACATATTTGGGGGAGTGCGTTCATTACACGGGGTAAAACATTTTGCATTTACACACTTCGTGCAAATGTCATCTTAGGTGCCAATATGCACAGCAAAGTACTGTCGCACGTCTCCAGTGATGGAGGCGCACCCACGGCTGGTCAGGGGCACGCCACAGTAACCATGCTTTATAAATTGCAAACCTTTTTAGGGTGCTTTCGGCACGCTTTTTGCCGAAGGAAAAGCGCCCTATGAAGCTCACTCAGCACGAAAAGCAACGCGACCGTTTTTAGCCGATATATATTGCTAGTATCGGGCGGCACGCTCAGGTATATCCGCGACTACGCGTATAAGAACTCGTACGAAGTCCAACTGCTGACCACCGAAGCTTGCTTGGAAGCTCGCTCGCACGGATCAAGGATACGTTCACGGAGACAAGAACTCGTACGAAGTCCAACCGCCCACCGCGGAAGCCCACTCGCATGGATCAAGCTTCGTTCACGGAGAGGCTAGCAGACACTCTCAGCCTACAGCTGCAGCGTGCACCTCGCTGTGCCGTTCTGTTACGGATTAAATAAACGCATTTACCCGGATATGTGAAATTAGGGCTAACCACTTTCACGATCACAGACGACGGCTTGTTTGTTGACATCAATGCATCCGATAGGCGAAGAATGTCCGGGGCTCGGCATTTCCTCGACCCAAGCTTCGTCAAGTGTGCGCGACACTCCGTTTCACGGTTGATCACTGCCGCAACTACGCACTTGCGGCCATTACGAGAGCGGCTTGGCTTGACTTGGCCTGACTGCTTGGCGGCAAAGAAAATTGGCTTGGATGGCTCGCTAAATCGGACGCAATTCAAGACTCGCGGATCCGAAAATTGGAGGTGCGTTGATTAGGGAGGGAAAAAAAAAAGTCTAAATATTGATACCAGTTGTGGTGGGTGCGTTTATTATGCAAGTGCATTTATTATGCTAGTAAATACAGTATGCAGAAAAAAATGGCTCAAATTCGTGCCGTTCTGGGTTGCCTGGAGGGCTTCAAATGCGTATTTGACTAATTTCGCGGTCATAATCGGCACCAATTATTTTTATACAAAGATTAAAAATAATAAATCACCATAATACCAAAATCATACTTTGTGCAAAATGCTGCTGTTTTTCGACACACATTTAAGCGTCTACCTTTTTGCGGTTTCCACATCTCTTGGTGTTCGGGCAAGCCAGCGGGCACGGTAAGAGTAACTAATATTAGTGCGTCATATTTTAACCGGACAACGCGAATACCTCCTCTACCTACGGGGGCGACCTGCGGTGCCGAAAGCGCGCAAAATGTGACGCCTTTGGTCCTGGGCTTACTACTGGTCAGAGCCGCTAAAAGCTTCTTTTAGTCGAAATACAAATTATAGTGGCACAAACAGTTTCAATTATTTATAAAAGTAGTTTTTGTTCATTATTTTAGATCAGAGAAGAAACAGGTGCGGTTTATAAAGTATGGAAACAAGAAATGACCGATCGACATACCCGCCACCAAGCAGTGGAAAAGGCTGCGCATACTAGAAAGGTGTAGTGGGATCAAGCACCGACAAACGGCGAGCGTAGAAAGGTCCCGGATGTACACGGTGGCGCTGCAGTCGTATGGACTGGAGGATCCGACCGGTTCCGAGCGTCCGAAGGCCTTTGCGGTATGCAAGTGCGAAATGGCTCCCGTGTTGGCTGTCGCTTGTGGCCAATGAAGTGTAATGCTGAATTAGTGTTTAATCGCGCTGCAAATGCAATGCGAGCCTCCCTGGCTGCCCGCTTCATACAGCCTATCCAGAACATGCTTTAGTGGCGCCCTCTCGAGCCGTCGACACGGAGTGCGGCAGCCGTGAGCGCTGGCTGAGCTCACTACCCCTCCTCTAGTTCACGGCCACTCAAGCGACCAAGGACGTCGTGAAGGAAAGTTATTTTTTGCTTGTTTTTGTAATTTTAATTTGCCTATAACTTTTAAAATAAAGCGAAATTCGAGAAAAGAAAAGTTTCATTAAGTTACTAGTTTAGTGCGCTCAGGTTCGGTGCAAATTAAAAACCAGTAAAAAAAGTCCTTGAGGGCCCCTTTAAAGGGTCTCTAACACACCCCCAAAAAACATGTTTATTTTATTCCAGACGATTCAATATGGTGTTAGAAGACTACCTAATCAATAAATGAAGTAAAAAAATGCAACTCCTTGAAACCGAAACTGGACTAGGGAGGAAAAGGAAATGTAGAGGAGAAGAAAGTTGCTGGAAGTCACGTGACTACACCTAACCGCGTTTTCGTTTTGTTTTTTCTTTCGTTTTTCCGGTCGTGCGAAGCAGACGAAAAACGCGCACGTTGCACAAAAAATGCAAAGTCAAGCACTTCATGCTTGACAGAAAGCTGGCAATGCAGAACCCAGGGATCCTGGGTTAATCCCCACCCCTGCCCATTTCAATCTGGATGAGCATTGTACCGGTGTGCGGTCGTGTATCACTACTACGTGGTGCACGTTAAAGACCCCAGGCTAGCGGTTCTACTGCACTGGCAAAATTTCTCATCTACATTTGGGAGACAAGTCGCCCGTTGAGGCAGACTATGTTCTAGGCTGTATGAACATCCACACACCCAAAAAATGGTGCTTGACGTTAGGGCGTTTTTTAAGCTTTTGCCAATTCGTGTTTGTCAGACGAGCGATGTCTTCAGTTAGGAGAAGGGGTGGTGACTTGGCAACGTCTTCGTGTGAATCGGCCTCATGGTCGAGCGTGTCGTAAGGAATAAATCCTAATTGTTTTGATCGCTAAATGATTTCTCTAATTCGCTGGTACCGCAAACAACAGTTCTGAAATAGAGGTCTCATGCCCGTCGTCTGCCGCCATTGCTTAGTCCTGCTTCGTTCAGCCATCCAGCCCGCGACAGCATCCAGCCTGCGACTCCTGCAATATCCCGCCCTGTTGATAGTTACGCGGGGAAGGCACAGAGTGATATGGGTTTTCTGTGCAACTTTTTCTGTTTTCAATCAACATATTTGCAGCTTTTTAGAAGCCACAAAAAATGGGTGCCATATTTTTTTCTTTTTAAAATTGAGTGTGTGCCTTTGATGACCCCCGACTTTGATTATATTTGGTGTGTGTGTGTAAACCGTAGAGAACGGCACATGACCACAGGAGAAGAGAGTGAGCGCGACTAAAACCGGCCAGTTCTCGATCATTGTTTTTTGGGCAAAAAGAAAACAAATTTTCAGTCACACACTCTGTTCTGGGTAGTTGGGCCCTCATATATCATGTACAAATAAAAACCTTGGCAAGCATAAATACCCTGTCAGTGTCCCTTTGAGGAGGGACACTACCTGGGAATGTCAACTTTTGAACCACTCACTCAATCGGCGTGATGTTTTCAGGTGGTGTTTGCAGCCTATAGAAGCAGGGCATGCAAAGCTTCAGCCCTGTGAACCAATTTTATACCCCCAGGACGAAGTAAAGCATAGCTTTGAATGGAATCTGCTCAATAAATCTATCGTTAAGAAATGGTGTTGATAACCACATATTTTTCTGGTGGAATGCATACTGGAAAACCTGTTGCCAGTTGCTATGAAAAGAAATTTAAGAAAAAATGCATTTCCAGGTAAAAATTATTGTACGAAAAAAACTTTTTTTTTTTCACATTTACCAAGTTTTGCGAATTACAATTTTTCATAATAAAGGAACATGAAAATGCAAAATTTAAGTTCATAGTAACCGGCTCCATCAAATTTCGGTATATAAGCTGCAAATATTAAGTCTCTGGATAGTTTCATACTGAAACGATAGTTTTATAGTGGGATTTATGCCGAAAAGTGGATTGGAGAAAAACGCATTCAAGGTGCTCGAACCGTACCTTTTCTTTAGCATTGGTGGACAGAAAATAATTTATAAAAAAGATAACTATGGATGTAAATAGGGCATTTTTCAAAATCAACTTTTTTGCAGAATGTTTTTTAAGGTAATGGTGGGTTCTGAAATTTTGGCGTCTCATTTGGACCTGGGTGTAGACCCAGCGTTCAGTGAGGGTGTAGACCCAGCTTTCAGTGAATCATAATCTATTTTCGCAGGAAAAAAAGGCTGTAAATGGTTTTCTGGGATATGCTGCATGTGCGTATTGTGAAGAAAAAATTAGTTCTAGTATTGAATTTTATTAGTGTTCCTTTGGAGGTTGTTTTTTTTCTTCTGGTGAAAACATACAAACCAGCAGCGTCGCCGCAGTGGACCAACTGTGTATGCTCCGCTTGCGAAGAAGAGTGTTGCAACAGTCTTTAATTTTCGACACCAAGTATTGTGGGAAGCGAACATTGTTCTTGCAGGAGAGGCGACGGGCGTGACAATGTAAGGCGGCGATTTGCCGCGTATGCGCCGTCACGCATCTCCCAGATCCCTCAGAAGCATGCACGCACGGGCTTGGTCGTCGTGTTGTTTGCTCGCTCGCAGCCGCCTTATAATTGTGCTCACTTTAAGAAAACAACGCACTTACACATATCTAAATGGCACGCATGATGTCCGAAGGTTCAAGACGCTGCCTGCTCGTCATGCTTTAGTGCAAGAGCTACATTGCGCGAGCACATAGCGAAACAAATGTTTTGACCCAAACCCAACGCTCCTCAAAAGAAGCTTCCCTGCAAGCGCAGCGCAAATTTGGTGCACGCGATTCTTTCTCCGCCAACGAGGGATGTGATGCTCCGCTCTGCCATGTGCTTACTCTACTCCGCAGGCCCTCGCGGCGCCACCTGGCGCCCGTCGAATTCGCCGACGTGCTGGCTGTCTTCGAGCGCGCCGTCCTCGAGCTCCTCTCGGCGGGGCCCCAGTCAGCCGCGCCCGCTGCAGCCGCAGCCCCCGGAGGGCGTGCACCGCACCCTGGTCATCGCCCTCCAGCTGGCGGCCCTCCTCTGCCGCCTCGAACCCCAGGACGACGAGGGCGAGCGCTTCCGCCGCGCCGCCTACCGCCTTGTCCGCCTGGACGTGCGCGGCGCCAACGGCGACACCTGCCTTCATGTGGCATGCCGCCGCGAGTCCACCTGCCTCGGGCGCCAGACGCCGGCGCTCGGCACGGTCTGCGCCGACTCCTTCCCGGCGCCCGAGCTCGTCCGTCTGCTACTCGACGTGGGCGCCGACCCAAATGCGACTGACGACGACCTGTCCACGCCGCTGCACGTCGCGGCTCGTTCGCGGCCCTGTGCGCGTGCGGCGGCAGCGGCGCTGTTGGCGCGAGGCGCGCACCTGGACCGCGCAGATCGGTTCGGCCGGACGGCGTTGGACTACGCGCCGGCGCTGGTGGAGGGGAGTCCCCTGCGGTTCGCTGGGCTCCGGTGCCTGTGCGCGCGGGCCATCGTGCGGCAGGGGGTGCCGTTCAGGGGCCTGGTGCCCCGGGAACTGGAGAGCTTCGTGCAGTGCCACTGAGTCAGCGGCCTTTGCAGCGGCGTTCGAAAGCGACGTTCCGAACTGGGGACAATCTAATGTGGTAAAGTCCACGGCGGCGTCAAAACGATTTTCTCGCGTGGAACGGTCTTCTCGTGTGAAGCGACGCAGCATCGCATTCTTTTAGTCAAGTAGGTTTTGGGGAAGTCATGATCACCTCGAAGAGACGAGATCACGTTGTGGAACTTGGGGACGGAACATTTCCCGTGTGTGTGTGAAACTCGAATGGCGTGTTTCGGGCCACCTTCTGGACGGTATTTATAGACGGCGTGAATCTACAAACGACGTGTTGTAATTTGGGCACGTTTTGTGTTCCGATTTAGCGTTTGCTCGTCGACGTTCGTTGGCCAGCGTCCGTCAGCCAACGTTTGTTGATCTGCGATCGTTGCCTTCATATTGGCTACTGCGGTAAAGTGGAGTAAGGGCGGAAAGATTCCTAAAGATATTCTTTGCATGGAAGGCGTGCAGTGGCGATTTAATTTGGAAGACTGACAACTGCCTCGGCTTGCATTTCGTGTTTTTTTCTGAGTTCCGTTGCGTGTCTCGTTTGCAAGTTAACCCGCGTGTTCTCTACTATCGAGGAGTGATGGACTGCTGTTTGTCTCGTACGATATGCATATATTTAAGTGTATAAAAGCGTTAGCCGATTCAATTTGAGCGCCGGCCCGTGTCTCGAGAAAAAGCCAAAAGTCTCCAACGACGGTGAGAAGAAGGAAAGGCCAGCCGTGAATGGACACCCTTTAAACTTGCACTGGATACTGGAAACGATGTGGCCCCATGGCCGCATAGTTACCAGTGCACTCGCATGCCCGCCGTAGGCCTATCGCGAGATCAATAAAATAAAAAATAGAATGGACCAAGCTCGTTCATTACAATGTCTTTGCTTTATGCTCCTTTCTAAGTGTAAGGATCAATGTGTTGCATGCATAGCAACGGTGAAGTCGACTGAACCTGTTTCGCTCGATTCACATGGTGCGATTTCACTTGAGATATTGCTGTTGCAACTTTGCTCGGGGTGCTAAAAATACATGTTGGAAGCTGCAGTGCTCAATTGCACCATGTGAATCGGGCTTTAGAAGAGTTGACATAAATTCTGTAGTTATAACGACGGCCAAGCTTTTGAGGTAAGGAACAAAATGTGGTAACCAGTAGCATCTTTTTTGCTGCGAAAAACAACCTGCACTGCTGAGAGTGCCGGTCAGCACTGTACTTTGCAGGATTATTCCTTCTGTACTTGGATCTCTTCGCTGTAGGGCTTTGCCACGTAATATTATGCAGCATTGTTATTTATTCGACACTAGTACAAGACCTGGGCAAAGAAATTCCTGTCTAATTAGCTTTGTGTTTCAAGTCGAATGAATTAATTCAAATGAACAGTGTCGTGAATAAGCATTGGAAATGTGAGTTTCTCGATGCTTTTACATATTGCAGAAATGTTTGATTTGATTTCCATGCCGTGAAAATGCTTTCGTGGAATCCACACAATTTCTTATTGCACTTGTCGAGCTGCCAGGTTTTATTGAGTAATTCGGTTGCCACGTTGTGCTACTTTTCACAGAGATCTGAAGTTCCTCTGCATCGCGCCAAAGTGTAATGTCATTCTCAGTACTCAAGGCAACGCCTCGGGCACCGCGGTACACAATGTCGAATTTTCAAAACTTTTGATTATTGCTTAGAATAACAGACTGATCTATTTAATCTTAATTCCAAACACTGACAGTGCTCAAACTTCCATAATATTTATATTTTGGCAAGGCTGCTTAGTTTGTTAAATGCACTTCTCACTGCATGTTGGTGCACTGCAGGGAAGCAACACCCTGCCTGTATCGCTGATCGGCAATCCTGATGGTGTCAAACACGTTTGAAGAACACTGGAAGATCGCAGCGAATACACTCTATAGTAAAGTATTTGCAAATATCAAGGGGGCTGAGGAGGGGAACACAAAGTTGCGCGTCCCTGGTCACACACCCCGGCTTAAATCCTGCTTTTTCGCATTATCGCCTCAAATAATTTGCTACTAGATTTGATCTGTGTCAAACACTGACAATACTCGGATGTTTGTAATCTGTTCTGGCAGGTTGGTAAGCTTCGTTGAGTGTGCTTCTCGCTGCACTTTGGTGCACTGCAGTGAAGCGAGAACCGCGCAGTAGGCATCACGATTTTGCGCATCTCGCTTCGCCGCAGCACACCTGTGTTCTGTGGAATGCACTCCTCTAGAGTGGGGCGTCGCACTCAAAAACGTTGAATATATATAAAAAAAAGTGTGTTTAGTGAGCATTAATGTAACAACCATTCAGTAAAAATTTATATTCCTATATACGATGATATTCAGGCATTTCTTGTTTTCAAATTTGAGGTTTGGCAGATACTTGGGTATTTTGAGGAGATCTATATAGACTGTTCTCTAGGTTTATTTGTTATGTCAAACTCTCACTTAGTTATAGCCTTTATATTCGCGGCGAGACGTTTGGGTATCGCAGCCTGGTGGATTTTTTTCACAACTTAAGGGTGAGGATACTTCAACTTCCTCCGCTGGTGCAAGCACGTACAATGTGCAGGTTCTATGCACTATGAAAATTAAAACAACTGCGTGGGTAGCACGTGCACTACCCAAAGTGAGGAAAACGGAAGCGCTCCTAGCGAGCTTGTCGCCGCGATTAGGTTCCATCTGTGTCGTTACACAGTGAAGAGCGAATTAAAACTAAATTAGCCGGTGCAGTGGGTGAAAACTTTTTAATAACTAAGGAGTTCGGCGGGATTTCACGTGCCGATTTTTGTTCTTGTGAAGTTCTACATATAAAATGTCATGAATGTTCATAATAAAATGAGAAAAGTTTTGTTTTTATCTGAGGTAAGAATGTTATATTACAACTTTTAGGACTTCAATGAAACATCAATGTAGGTGCTTTGACATTGTTATATTATTCCCATGGAATATATTATTTGGTTTACTTTGAACTCCATAACTAAAGCAACTATTCGCTGCAGTTTATACTGTCCGCCATCAATCGGCAACCTGTTACCTTAAAGCAACGTTATTAAACCACTCAGTTGGGAAACTGCCATAGAGACTGCCTTCAAAAGGTGTTTCCGATCTGTCCTCCAGCACCGAGCTAATGACGAACACAAAGCCACCATTTTTCTCGCAGCGGCCATTCGAGGAACCGCACGTTACTTCAATTTTGGCTTTAATCGGCCATTTTGGGGCCAGAAGATACTTGCTGCCGAACCTAAATTGCACCTAGGTCGGGACGCGCCACCTGAAAGCACCGCTGTGGCATGGTTGTATAAAAACAATATTAATTGTGCCACAAAACCTTGCAAACTAAAGATTTTAAAAACAACACGCGCCCTGCATTTTGTACTGAACTCCAATAAAAGTCGCTACAAAAAGAGTCTTTTCCGTTTGTTTTTTCGCAAAAAAAGGCTTTCTAAAAGCTCAAGGTGACCACAGTACAGACAAATGACAAGAGTGGCGCTGTTGTCGCATTTAGCTCGGTCTCGGTGGACGCCAGCGGCCCAGGTTTCGACGGCGAGTTTCCCAACTGAGTGTTTTAGTAACGTTTAAAGTAAGTTTCGCGCATTGTTCATACGGGCGCGAAGTAGTTCTTACAAGATATGGTTGTCGGAGGAAAATCCGATGCTTTTGGCGTTCGAAACGTGTAAGTCTTGATAAGATAACATGTATATAATCTACAATTCTCCTGCATATATCTTTATTATCAACATAAAGGGGGAAATGTGTAATGCTCCGCGAGGTGCCGGACTTTTTTTACTGCGGTTCTTGAGGTGAAAACGGGTATAAACAGCTACTGTAGTTCCGTGTTTGGAGGAATCAAATCTGCCGTGCAATTGATGCTAATAAAAGGTTGCACCGGAGTCGGAAGCCACAGTAGTAGTGTCTTTAGTTGAACATGTCAACGCATAAATCAAACAACACAGGGGTGTCCAACGCAACTTTATTGTTCGGAAACAAACACTAACTAAACCGGATATCATTAAACAGAAAGGTACAAATGCAGTACAGGAGACTACGGAGCAAGGTTAACAATACCTCAGTGGACACACGTTGGAGATAATCGAATCGAACATGCTTGTGTGGTGTGTGCCACTATGATCGTAATTATGGGCACGAAATGTGTCTGTATCGAATAACACGTAAGCATCGATCGCTTGCGGCGATGAAAACATGCGCTTGTATTTCTTGCCGTATAACACCTGAGTCTGTGGTGGAAGAAATTGGAAACTTTTTAGAAGAAGGGACGTCCCTTTCTGTGTCTGTTCCTTCAACTAAAAAGTTTCCTATTTCTTCCACCACAGTCTAAGGTGTTATATGACATGATTAGCAATCACCAGCTCGCCTGCACACTCACTGTCCTTTCGCTTGTATTTCCACGTGCACCAAGCATGCCTATTTTGGTCGTAATCCGGAACCGAAACCAATTTTCCCGCGATACCGTTCTCGACAAACATCCAAAATAATATAAACAAATCGGAAATTTTTATTTATTACTATGATATTATATTACAACATTATTTTGTGCACTTTGTAGAATTTAGTGAATTTAATATCACGAAAAGTTGAAACACTCATCAACGTGATCTGGCAACCATGGCAACGCTCCGAATCTTTCCAAACTTTTCCGAATCGCTTGAGATTCGGCTACTCTTCCGAATCTTTCCGAATCTTCAGATTCGGCTCCGAATCTCGATTCGGATAAAGATTCGTCCCATCACTAGTCATAGCAATCAGGTGAGAAGTGGTCGGAGCACATTTGGCTGTTTTTACTTGGGAGCCAGCGTTCACGTCGGACTGCCAGGACCCACTTCTTTCGTGTAGACTTGTCGGTCGGAAAACTGTGAAATGTCACATTGCTGCGTTTTTTGTGGTGTTATTACACCCTACGGCACAACACCAATTTCCTCCAGTCGCCATTACGCGCTCTTACATTACTGTATAAACTAGGGGTGTCGCGAACCGGCCGAGGTTCGAGTTCGACCAGGTTCGACGTTTTCGAACTTTTAGTGGAAAATTCGACGAACCTTGTATTAAGGTTCGACTCGTGTGCGCATGCGCGACAGGCTGGCCAGTTGGCTTCGTATTGGATGGTGATGGCTAAGGGATGAATTAAGGGCAGCGCTGATTGGTTATTTCAGTTAATACAGTACAAAAAATTAAGTTATTAACTTCTTCAGTGATTATAATTAGTTTCATTTAATTGCGACTGTTTATAAAATAAAATAACCCTTTTCATAAAAAAAAAAAATCTCCAAACCTAGACAAGCGTGTATCAAGGCACGGCCACTCGATGCACGCACGAGGTGCGGCCAGTCGCGTCGCGCCTCCGTACACGGGCGAGAGCGTGAAGCTGGAGTTTCCAGTCGCGGCCGTTATTTTCGCGGGGGCGCTGCTGCTCCGGGCTGCGCCGGCGGTCAGGGAAGACTCGCCCACGCCGGGACGCGTGCAGCCACGTGCGGCGGAGTGAGTCAATCGGCCGTGTTTGTGATTTATTCGTTACGAATTTGCCCGCTCAAGCGTGCTGCCAGTTGCGAAGGCTTTGAAAGGTGTGTTTCATGTGCGTGACGCAATGCCGCGAAACTGTTGTGTGCCCCTGTGTGGAACAGCCGCGAGGAAGGATCCCGGCATCGGGTATCACGAGTTTCCCTGTGACCCGGAACGTCGCCTAGCGTGGCTGAAGAACATTTCTCGAGAAGGACCAGGTGGAAAGGGAAGCAAGTGGGAGCCAAATGACAGGTCTGTGGTTTGTGCCCTACATTTTACTGAGGACGATTACAAAAAGACGACGAAACTGAGGGTCCTGCTTCCATCCGCAGTTCCGACCCAGTTTCCCCACTATCCGCATTACATGCGAAAGGAAAACGGACCTGCAAGGAAACGGCCTCGAAGCAACCACAGTGATGGCAGATTGGTAAAAGGGGCGGTTGCCAAGCCTGAAGACTTAGAAGAAAGCCCAATTATAAATGAAGCTCACTTGCATTCCGGTCGCGATGAAAGGAAAACTCTAGCTCCTGATGCCTGCATAGAAGTGTGGAACGAGAATGCTTTGCTGGTTGACGAGGCATGCCAAACCTCTCTAAACCTTGCGCACATGATGGACGAGCTAAAGAAAACAGAGCACCGACTCAAAGCGCAAATCGCACGTCAGAAGAGCGCGCTTCAAAAGCTCCAAGCCAAGCACGACGAGATCAACGAGCAGCTTCGAGGTTATGAGGACGACAAGCAGATCCAAGACTTCAGGACTGTTGTTGGAAGCTGCAGGAGGAAGGTGATAAGACTGCTTTGTTTATTAAAACTCAGGTCACCTGCTTCAGCAAGAAGAAACCGGTCTACTCTGAAGGCATTCTGAGAGAAGTGCGTGCTGTGGAAAGCGTGCTCAAACAAAGGTTATGAGCATATCAGATCGAGAGGCCTTCTCAAGCTGCCGAGTCGCACCACACTTCAGAAATATGTTGGACAGTCAAGAGGAGAAGTTGGAGTGACTTCCCTCATCAAGGAGCGCCTTCGCGCGGAATACGACTGTTGAACAAGAAACTTTCTGTTCTCTTATCATCGATGAGATGGCAATTGCGCAAAAAGTTATCTACGATAGGCAGGTGGATAAAATCTTTGGCCTGGTTGACATGGGCTCTGCAGAGCATTCAACTACCGATCCACAAGTTGCGAATCGCTTGCTGTGTTTTGTTTTGAGAGGGCTGTCAACAGCCTACGTCATACCCGTAGGCTACTTTTTCACTCGGTGCTTGAAGAATGACAAGCTTTTATCTATGACCATGGAAGTGATGAAGACAGTCGAACAAGTGGGTTTCCGCATTGCCAGAATAGTAACGGACGACCACCAGACGAACGCTGCTCTGTTCAGAAAGCTTTCGAAGGATGGTGCACTTGTTCACGAAGTGGCCCACCCCTTGCGGGAAGGTGATCCCCTTTTCTTGTCCTTTGACCCGAACCACTTGATAAAAACCTTCGCAGCAACTTTTTGGAACGGGAAATGATTGATGGAGAGCAGCTTATTCAAGGAGGGCATTACTTGAAGAGGCTGTTTGAACTTCAATCCCAGCTGCTCGTCAAGCCCGTCAGGTTCCTCACAAGGTCACATGTTGAGCCAAGCAACTTGGAAAAAATGAAAGTGTGTAGAGCCACACAGATATTTTCTCCGCCAGTGATATCTACGCTCCAATTCCTTCAAGAAAACCCGCAATGCCATCCGGATGCATGTGAATTTCAAGAGAGTGCTACCACAATTGAGTTTATGAAGATGGTTGCAAAGTGGTACGCTTTCCACGACATTGGCACAGTGAAGCCATATGGACAGCAAGAGAAACCATTCTCTTTGCCGGATGATGAACGTCTTGCCTGGCTTGAGCTAGATTTTTGTGGCTATATTGAAGACATTCAGATGCGTGGTGGAAGGTCAAGACAAAAAATGACCAAGGAGACCTACGAGGCAACACTCATGACGACAAGATCGACAGTGGCACTAATTCAGTACCTCCTTGAACACGTCAAGTAGGTCACTTTTCAGCAAATCCTTATTTAATATATATTTATTTTTGTTATTACAGGAATGTTTTCTTTTTTTTTCTTTTTTCAGCTTCAGTTATGTCTTGACACGTGGCCTGAACAGCGATCCTGTGGAGTCGCTATTCAGCTGCTTTAGGCAGTTTAACGGCGGCAATGATAAAGTCGATGCCAGGGCTGCAGTTTTCACTGCGGAGAGGCTGCTAAAGGTACCGTTCTTAAGAGATATTTATATATACATAATGTACTCATTAGGCCATTCTTCCTGAAGGTCGGCATTTTGCAAGCGGCGAAAACGGGAAATGCGCCCACTTCTTCTGAGTCGGAAGTGCCTGTCCGCCCAGCGATTCAACTGGACGAGACTGTTCGCTTTCCTGCTGCCATTCAATCTGCTGCCAGGGAGCTTTCAAGTGAGCTCGGGTTCCTGAAGATGGGGTGCATAGGACAACAGACCTTGAGCTAGCACCCATTGCTTTTCTGGCTGGCTACCTCGCACGTGCATGCGAGGAAAAGGTATGCTCTTTCTTTTTGCAAGATTCCATAAGGCATCTTTATTTGGCTTTAATTTATAGAGGCCCTGCGAATGATTGTGATTTTGTGCACAGTTATTACCGCCAATCAACTGACTTGCTGTTTAACTGTCGTTACAGCTTAAATGCTCATGCTCTTATTAATAGTTTTGTTGGGTCATAGAAATATGCTGGTTTTCAGGTGCCATGCGAGTTCTGCAAAGCCCTTCTGCAGGAACCGAAGCCAACTGAAGCAATCTATGGGTAATCAAGAATCTAGATAACGGAGGCCTCAGATACCCGAGGATGGAGATCATTGTCCTTTGTAAGCTTACATGCAGCTTTGTAAGTTCTGTCATGAAGTCCCATGAGGTCAGACGAAGCAGTAAGCTCTGCAAGCTGTTGCTTTCGGCGCTTCTTCCACACTTCACGCAATGTCCAGAACTAATCTGTGAAAAACATGACCGTGAGCACACCGAAGAGTTTTGCAAAGTCCTCCTAAGCAAGCTGTTGCGGCCACTACTAGCAAATTGGGCTGGGAGTATTAATTCTACAGTCGAGAGATTTGTGCAGCTTGCACACAAGCCTCTTTCCAGGAAAGTTCTGCGCTTGTAAAGTCTTTTTTTTTCTGCTTTATGACTTCGGTTTAAAAAGCCCAGCTCTTGACTGTCCCTCAGTTCTGTTTCCTCAGTAAGAGTTGCTAAGGCACACTAATAAGTGGTTGATCCGGCTTATTATTCTTAATTGTGTCAGGGTCCAACTGAACAGGCAGTTGATAAGTTATAAAGTTGATTGCGATACGTTGTAAAAGTAAACACTGAGAAAGATTATCACAAAGATTAGCGGAAAAAACTAAATATTCAAATGTAGTTTATGTGACTGACCCAAACGCGTAACTGGTCAAGCATATTCGATAAGACAATATTTTTTTTGTAAGCAAATAATATGACACATGGATCCTCGATGAACGTGAGCCATCATTGAATGACCTGTGCGGCAAGCCGACCGTGTGCGGCGACAAATATGTTTAAACCTACACTGAATAAATTCATTTTTGCATTGCGTATGGAGTACAGCTCTCTTATTCTGAAATAGCAAGTACAAAACATCCTCCAGGCACATTCGTGTGCACTGTCGAGGCGAAAAACGCGCGACGCGCGTGTTCGGTCAGCCGGCCGCCGCGCTCCCCGCGCGAGGCTCCCTCCCCCGAGCGCTGCCTAGCCCGGAGCAGTAGCGCCGCGGCGGCGGCGCGGCGAACTAGGCGCCTCACGCCGTTTTCGGCCGACGCGACTGGCCGCACCTCGTGCGTGCATCGAGTGGCCGTGTAATGTGGCATCGAATTTGTGCTTCAAGAACGGCCTTCATAAGTCACGTCACCATGTGACACATTTGAGCGTCCTGGCGCAGTCTGAACGTCTGTTGGTGGCTGGTTACCCGGAGGCTGTACTGGTATCGGTAGCGGAGGTGATCCTTAAAAGACTTCGAGCAAAGGTCAACACCCGTCCAGAAGAGGCTAGGAGTAACAAAGTATTGCAGTCATGCCTTATATGCACAAGACGGCGCATAGCATAAAGAAATAGCAAGTGTGAGGAGAAGCGAACGCACGCGCAGTGCGTTGGCAGTGCACGCAGCTGGTAGAGAGAGAGAGCGGAGAGAGTAACGCGTAGCTGTTGGAGAGAGGGAAGGAGGAGAGTTGCGCGTGCGTAGTTCGAGTGCCGACTACAACGCCGACGCCGCGGGACATACACCCGAGCAAGAGATGCTCCGCATCTAAAAGGGCAGGTGTGGGGTGTGTCAGCGTTGCATCTATCGACCTTTTCGGTAAGGAGGTGCAGTTCATGCGAGCGGCGGAAAGGCCTGGGGTTGGCTGATTGATAGGATCGAAGCGTGTATATATGCCTCATTTCCATTTCGATTAAATAGTTGCAGTCAGCACTCGTGTCTGTCTTGTCTTTCTTTCTTTTGTCCTCGTCTAAAAAGCGCTACCATGCCTTTGGCAACCCAAAACTATGGAAGCGCCAGATGAGCTTCAGAGCGGGTGCTGCATTTTGTTGGCACATTTGAGTGAGGCTGCAGTGCGTACACCTCCTGTAGTGGGCGAGAGTTCCCACGTTGGGGAGAAGCGGGGACAAACCCTTTCTTTAAATACGCCAAGTCTCCTTGAGCTTCGGGACACAAAGAAATGCCAGTCTTCGGCGCTAATCCCGCATTTACTGGACTTCACTTGGGACGTATCTGTCCGTTCCCCGCGCCTCGTAGCAGGGTTGTTGCAGTGGGTGGCTCGTAAAACATTTATAGGGTTTCGGACTATCAAAATTACCCCCCCCCCCCCAACCCGTATGCCACATGCTTCCCCTCTTTGCAAATGTCAGCTGATCTTCTAACACCTTATCTATTTTTGTGCAGGTATGTTTGTTGACCAGCAAACCTACCACTAAAAATTCAAAAGTAATTTGAAATTTGAGTAGAAGTTACTCGGAAAAAGTAATAAAGTCAACTACTAATTCCTGAAATAAAAATGTAATTGAAAGTTACTAAACTGCTCAGAAAAGTAGTTAAACTATAGTAACTTGAATAGAGTAGTTGAACTACGTACAAGCCTGCATTTTTGTATCGTAGGCCTAAAATAACATTGCAAAGTAATGTGCATGGGCATGTCAGCGAGAAAATGATTTTAACGCAATTACAAACATAATTTACATCTCTTGCGCATACTTTACAAACAAAAAATAAAAATAAACGAACGCTATTAGCCGCGAGATCGAACAGAATCGTCGCTGCAGTTTCCGCCGTGACGTCACGGAGAAAACCGAGATTTTCTCGTGAGATTATGATCGCACAAATCAGAATACAATCACGCTATCGAAAAATAAAGCAAAAAGGATCTTCTCAGTTATCAGCAGCCTATAACCAACCGTTCGCAAGGTGCCTCGGCAGAAGTATTGTCTCCGTGACTCACTCTGGCAGGTCGCCAAAAGGAGCCAGCAAACTTCTCGGGGCTAATAGCAATAACATGTTATCAATATAAAGTTCAAATATACCCTCCTGAGTGACGTTAGAACTGGTCAAAAGTCGCACTCATTTACGCCTTTTCACATTTCACTGTCATGCTGTGCCAAATGTGCACTTCCTCTCCGCACTTCATGCGACAAGCGTCTGAATTCCGGAATCTAAGCTCAAAGTGGCCGTCAGCGCACTATGCACGTGCAATAAGAGTAGATGGGTGAACCTTTCGTGTGACATTGTGCTTTGAAAGCAAGTTTCCATACGTCTCAGGGCTCTGAAGGATCGTTTGGATGATGCCGACGATGCGGGGACCTTGAGAACAAGAACCACAAGTTTGAAAACTTATTACACACACCACAGCGCACTATAGCAAACAACACTCACTCCCTTACACACGAAAAATAAAGCAAAATTCAAACAAACCCCCAAAATTAGTTTTACGTTAGCAGCTTGGTCCTTCAGGAATGCATGAACATCTTGGATGGCGTCGCACTTGCTGCGTCCAAGTGACGGTAGCATTATCAATTGTGCAGCAAGCCGGGAGACTTCGAAATCTGAGGTGTGCAGCCCCAGTTCCTCTTCCAAGACTGCGGCAGAGGGAGGCTTCCTCTTGACGGCACTAGTCACAATTCCCTTTCGACGAACAAGGTCGTCGAGTCCAGGCTGCGTGAATCTCCTGTAAATTTTCACCGTCAGAGTATCGACCAGCTCAAAGAAATCCTTTCTTGACGGATCTTCATCTTTCATGTATAATGACGCTGGGGAAACTGGACGGCTTGTAGATTCCAGTTTTTTTTTTGTGCCTTTTTTTTTCTAGTCTCGGAAGAAAATTTTAGATTAAGTCTATCTGCTTTGGCCGATGCAAAAAGAAAAATATGATCGAAAGCATCATCATTTCGCAGAATTCTCAGGGTCAACTCGAGCACATCGGGCGACTTCCTTGCTACGGTGGCAGAGCAACTGGAGCTCTGAATTGCACGGGCGAGTTCTTCGCAAGGACCGAAGACCTTGATCTATGCAATTAAATAAAACATCGTCTCGAACCGCTGCAGACGTTTTTAATATCCCTGGAATATAGCTCGGCGATCGCCTTGAATAGAAGGTTTCTCTTGAAAGATCTCCGCGAGAGTGATTTGCCCCTGACCATAATTATCCATAACCCTCGACATGGAGTTCACGCGAACGGACCAACGGGGTGGGCACAGAGGCAGCAGCTGCTTCACCGGCCTTTCCACACGCGGAATGGGCATCCATCCTAATGAGCTCATTTACGTGAGCTGTGGGTAGAGTTATACTTCGTTTCACCTTAACACGGACTAACCGCAGAGGCTCTGTTAGCGCGAGACGGTAGCCTTGACTGCCACACGAGCTGTGCGAGCGCTCGTGCAATCGCTGACGCGTAATCCCAAGCAATTAGCTCGCACTTTTAGCACGTGTAGCCAACAATACTTCATGCTAAGGTGAGATAGAGACGGAAAGTGGGCAGCGCAAACCGGTACGCTAGCTTTGACAGCGTTGCACGTCATGTATAAAATGGAGTATTGAAGCGCTACTATGTTCTGAAAGTTTGAGCTGTAGACTTTTAAATATTGTGGAGTGTGGTATATTGGCCGAGGCCCCAGAGTGCAAGCGCGACCAAAATTAAGATCAACTAACCCTGGCAACCAGTTGAACGGGCCTCCTTCACAAGTGGATATGGCAGGAGCCGGAAAGAGACGGTCCAGTTCGTAATTATATTCCTTCAGAATACAGACGTATATTCTTGCTTGCTAACTGTGATCTTGTGCTTGAGGAATTTAGTTCTTATAAAATTACAGTATCGATTGCTACTGTGGTGAAAAAACCTGACGTTGGGACCAGTAGTACTGTTTTGCATCCAGAAATTGTCGGAAAAATTAATCAAATTGCTAATATTATAAATATATTAAACAATAAAACTGAGGGCTTAGCAGTAGGGGTGTTGAGAACGTTGAGACTGCTGCTCGTGGATCGTCGCCGGGGGGGAGCTTGTTGGCCATGAAGGCTTTGCTCCAAAACATTGAAAATGTGAGGCCATATGACGGCGAGTGTTCAGCTTAGGCAGGGGATTGAACAGTTGAAAAATACTCCAGAAATATGGAGACAGGTCAAGCTCCGTATGTTTACTACTATACAGTCGCGTCACGAACAGAAAGGGCACGCTCTCCAGTAGCAGTATGCTGTTTACAAAGGATGTTCGCAGTAGCATTTTAATTTTTTCTCTGCTCCGCCCCTTCCCCCTCCACCGCTCCAGCGAACAAAAGGACGTCGCTACTGGCGGTATACGCAGACAGCGTCCCCGTCTAAGGCAAAAGCGGCGGTCTGACCTTGTCAGGATCGTTAAAGTAATCTCCCGTCGCACAGACCTTCCCGCTTATCCCCAAGCTTCCGAAGAATCATCTCCCGGCCAAAGGAACCCGAGTCACTTTCTTCCCGCTTCCTAGTCCCAGCTCTTCCATTTGCCGACACCGCGGGACTGCACCTCTTTGAAGAAGTTGAATGTCCCCACTTGTAGGAGAGAGGAGGAGTGCCCCGTCGAGAGATGCTTCCGGCTAGTTCAAAAAGTCACTAACAGGAATAGTGCAGCTAAATACACTAGAGTAGCCCCCAGGGGTGCTAGACCGGCTCCCGAAAACTCTTTGGTGGCGAAACGAACAGAAGATGCGGTCTGCACAAAATATCGGGGCGCTTCCCCCAGGCACTAAGATTTTTCAAGCTTCTGAAGGTCGCGCACTTGTGGCGGGCGGCCAGGTCGAGTGGTGTTTATATTTTCTTATCTACATAGAGTCTGAAGGTCATTTACGGAATAGTAAGTTTAAAATGGTGAGTATCGTTAACCGACAATCTCAAGCCCTACGGGAACCAAACTGCCCCCTCCCCCCTCACTCAATGAATTGGAAGGGTATTTTAAGTTAACCCAAGCTTCCGAAGAATTCTCTTGACAGTGAAACGGCTTCCAGCTTTTTGAAGACCTGAAGGCCGTGTACTTGCGACGGGAAGCCAGCTCGAGGAATTCTTTCTACGCGGGTCATTTACAAAAATATATCTGCTGCAGACAGCGAACGCCAAAATCGCTATCTTTCCAGGGTCGGGGGCAACCAAAAAGGCGGCGACAGACGTTTAATTAGTGAACCGCGCCCCCGAGACTGGAAGTGAATCTCGTCTGATCCCGACCCTTTTGCCTGCTGCAAAGAAGACAGACTTTCCTGGCTTCTTCAGATAGAAAAAAAAAAAAAAACGTAGCGCAGGATGCTAAAAAGTATATACGGCAGAAAAACGTACTTGAGACAGTTGTTTGGAGTTTTATAACATATTAATCGTAAAATTCCTCGACGATTCGCCCTGAGACAGACCTTTTTCAAGACTGGTTACATGAGATGAAATATTGACACACCTTGGCTACATCACGTGGCCCGTGACGTCAAGGGATTATTCTAATTCGAAACACTTGTCTCTTTCAAGAGCCCCACGATAGACTCGACACAGTTATCGCTACAAAGCCGATCATTTGGGGCCTAGCCCGAAGAATAAGCCCCCAACGTAAACCTGGCCGGGGAGAAAAAGATCCGTACAGCACTGAAAAATCTGACTGAAAGAAAACGGAGAGGCAGCCACAGAACAGCAGGCGCGAAATGCTCGACGAAAGTTAAGGTCAGTAAGTGTGCAAAATAAACATCCCTTTGACCAAGGTAGACTGGGAGAGCCGCGCTACCTCATTTGTAAATAAGAGGGAGCCGTCGCTCCCCCTGCACCCCCTGTCCCGGCGCCCCTGCTTGTGGCAATGAGCAAGGCGGTATGGTTTAGTCTAGCCTGTCCCTTTGTAGAGGGCAGGTATGTCTTAACTCCCCGGAGGCTCAAGAAAGACCTTTCTGACGTGCAACAAGTTACAGGAACTGTCAGTGCGATTCGAAGAAGCTTAACAACTACAGGAAGAGGAAATTTCAGGGGTTAACCTTCCTTTCCCGAAAAAAGATCTCTTACGTTTTGAAATGTAACGAGGCTCGTGACACGCTGTTTTGCTATGTCCATTAGCATATCTCCGTGAAGTTGGAGGCTGCCCGCGTCAAGATCCTCTTTATATAATTCACACAGAAAGGTGCTGTCGATTTCTCCCGTTACAAACGTTTCGACTTGTGTCGTGCGATCCCACATTTCTGGCGGAAACCGCGTTCGCAGGGACGCATGCACCATGCCAATAATTACATAGAACCGTTGCCTGTAGACATCTTCCAGGAAATTAAAGCCACGTGCACGGGAACCTTTATCTTAACGATGTGGTTCTTGCTGTTGTTCTTCGGAATGCTAGGATCCCCAACCTTAATTTCTCTCGCTTTAGTGGAGACGTCGCTCCAAAGACGGAGAAGTCATCACGGAGTTAACCGATACCCTCTTTACCCGCCTCCACTGCGTGCTCTGCGTGACTAAATTGTAAGCCCTTCTTCTAGAGAGCTGTATTTACTCATTCCAATCTATGAAATACAAGGAGCATAGGCCTGAGCTTAAAATAGGCATCAAATTTCTGGAGTGTCTTTCCGTACCCACTCGCTTTGTTTCCAGTGTCATTCTTTTCATCCGATAAAAGCGTGAAACTGAATTTGACTAGTTCGGAGTAGTTACTGGAGACCAACCGGAGTGAGGACACCTTCAGCGTACATCTGGTTTTGCAGAACTGTCTCAAACAGGCGTTCCTTCCTCCTGAAACAGCTGGAACCAGCTGAGGCGTATTAGAAATGTTTTAACGAAATTGATGAGGTCTGTGAACAAGCTAACAAAAATCCCGACACGTATCAATTTCCATGTACAAATCTTGCAACACTAGGTTCAGTGTGTTTGCAAGACAATGTACGTACATAGCTTTTCGATCAGTATCGTGCACGATGTCTTGAAGCCCACCGCTTTTGCCGCAAGCGTTTGCGCCTGCTTTATAGCATTGCCAACGGCAGTTCTTTATTCGAAGGTTGAATCGACAAAGCACATCTTTCAAAATAGAAAACAGAGTACGTGCTCTGGTGTCCGCGGTTGCATAATATCTAGGGTTCCGTGTTTTCGGAGTTTATTTTTCGTAAAATTCGGAGGGCGTTTTTCGCAGTTTATTTTTTGCCGAAGATTCGGAGTTTATCGGAGTTCACATTTTTTTAATTCTCAATTCTCCGAAATTCGGAGTTTAATTCGCAGTGTTTCCTATTAAAATAAATAAATCAATAATAACCGAATGTAAACGTATGCATATAAAAATAAAACGCGATTGTGTCAATTGAAATATCTTCAGTTGAATTTGGCGTTGATGCCATTGCCATTGGCAATGCTAATTTATCCACGACAAAAGTCACACACAAGCGGCGCTTCGATAAACGCCGATACCTTAAAATCGATAAACTCCCGGAGGTAGTCGCTAGGAAGCTCGCAGTCATCCCATTCTATTCCATCAATTTAGCTCGCGGCCGCGCGAGGTGGAGTCGTTAAGGAGGTATTAGAGAGTTTGAACTGCCCCTCTTCCCAATTTTATACAATCCCTTTGGTCCATAGCTTTCACTGTTACTAAAACATACCCTTCCCTATTGGAAAATCTTGATGATGGAAGATGTTGGAAAAAGCCTCATACAAGCGTAACCGTAATATGGGACATCCTATACCGGCGAAAAAGCGGCCCCAGTATAGTGGATTAAAGCGGAACGATACAGGTAGGCGGAACCATACAAGCATGTCGTAATATGGGACATCCTATACCGGCGTAGTGGATCTTGGTGGAACCATGTAGGCGGATGGAACCATACAAGCGTGTCGTAATATGGGACATCCTATACCAACGTAGTGGATCTGGTTGGAACCATGTAGGCGAATGGAACCATACAAGCATAACGTAATATGGGACATCCAATACCAGCCAAAAAGCGATACCAGCATGATGGAGCCATATGGCTCCACAATGTTGGTATCGCCTTTTCACTCTTATACAGGGCGATTTTTTAAGCTTTACATATTTGTTTAGAAAGGCTGTGAAAGCTACATAATGTGGTTTGTGCAGGTGAGTTATACGTCCAGGGGTACGTAGTATAGGGGCCTAATCGTAACAATTAGTCGGATAATAAATAAAATTTTTTAGTTACTTTTTAATTAGTGAAAATGAACATATGGTTTCAATTAGAAATTTGCCGAGTCATTGAAAACGACTAAATAAAGTCTTTTTAGAAGGATATAATTCAGGTGTACCAGTTTACGCATTCTGTAAAACGCTTTATTTGTATCAGTTTCTAGGTTTCGGTTTCTTATCAGAGCGCATCTCTGCACCTACGGTTCTGTTCCCCAGGGTTTAGTCGCGCAACACACGTGCGCCCTGCTTCCCTCCATTCTACGAGGGAGGCGAGGAGGTGGCTTAGCATTCCAGCCACTGGTCAGCAGTATCGCAGGTGCAAAGATGCACTCTGATAAAAACCAAAATCTGGAATGCGTCCAAATTAAGCCTTTTTTTAGAATGCCGTAAAATGCTGCTCCCGTCTTATATATTCATGAAAAGGGTTGATTTATTGTTTTTCGACGATGCTTAGCAACTTTGTAATTGGAATTATGGGCCTATTTGCACTAATTAAACATTTAACGAACATAATATACTCAAAGGGAAGCTAGAGTGGTTTTGTATTTGAGGAAACACATTTAAATCTTCATTTGACCTCCAGAATCTCAAGTATCAAAATTATTTGGTATTTGGTGAACCGAGGCTGCATAGAATATTTTTTTAAGTATCACTGGAGGCACTCTTTCCCGGAGAGCGACATCACAAAAGGAGCTTCGAAATCTCTGCTCATGCATCTTCAGCGCTAATCAAAGCTATGCATGCACACACTATTTTTAAAAAGGGAAAAAAAGACTTCACAACTGGTGCCAGTACGGGAGAGTACACCTAGAAAGCTTTCAATTGGACGCGCGGCCCTCAAGTGACACATGCTTGGCAGCCGAAAAATCCCTTACGACGCCACTACTGGTCAGTTGTTTTGTGTTTTCTCACGTTTTTTATATCTTTGGAGAAAACGAACGTGATATTAGATTCACGGGATAAAACTACACTAGAATCAGCCTCCATCTAGTTTTCTGAAAGAAGTCTTGCACTTCCTTTAATAAGCCGACTCATCATTACAATTATAATTACAATACAAAGGACACCCTATAGCATGTCCCCTAATACGATACGACTGTATAGTTCCTTCCCCGCTTGCATCCTTCGGGAGAGACTCGCAGACATCCAGCGTGCATTAGAATGCTGGATGTCAGCGAGTCTCTACATCAGCATTGGTTTGAAACAAGCATGATGTTTGCACACAAATAAGCTCTTTCCGAGGTTCTCCAGGAGCACTAATAGCAGTGGCGAAATGTAGTGACGTGGTAAATTCAGTAACAAGTATTTATTTCTAGAAGAATTGCATGCAGCAAAGCTGAACTTTGCTCAAAAGATGATAATTATAAATTCAATACTGAACAAAGGTGTCCTTGAGCTGTCAGGCCAACTCCCACTCTTGCCACTCAGGAGTTCCTAGCTTGTGCGTAGAGGATCCGCACAACCCAGATTTGTGCTGCGGGTGCATCTGCGATATAAAAATGAATAAACATGAGATTAAAAATAAAAAAGTTTACAATTCTTTGTAATGCGAAATTAGAACGAAGATCTTGAGGAGGAGGATGGGAGGGTATGCCACTCCTTCCCCTCCCTCCTCCTCGTCTGCTCCCTCCATTTAGCGGGAAATTTTCTAAATTTAACAGGAAATTTATCTCACTAAATTTAGCAGAGAAATTGATGTCACGTGACCTCAACACCAATTCAGTTTCCCACTAAATGTAGCGGGGAAAATGACGTCACATGACTTTGTGTCACATTAGCCAGAAACAAATACAGTTTCTCCAATAGATTTAGCTGAAAAATTATGTCAAATGATATCTACATTAATTCAATTTCCTGCCAAGTTTAGTGGGGCAGTTCTGCCGATGGCAACGCCGTGGAACGGGCACCTAAGACCTGCGCCCTAAAAAATGAATGCCTCAGACAAAATAAAGTGATAATTAGAGATAAGACAAAAAAAAGAGAATCTAAGATACCGCTTTAATATCATTTCTTTTGTCCGTTCTCAAATATTTGATTTCAAGAAATGTTATCTCTTTATTCATACCAAAGAACCCTCCCAGTTTCAGCATGAATGCTATAAATCAATGCAGACTAGACCTTGTAAACTGTAATGCACATGAAAATGAATGTTTGCCACAAAGTCTTGCATGGGTCGGTGGCTCAGATCTCTAAATACATTTGTAATGAGGAACATTCTTGAATAAAACTTAGGCTTTGAATTTGACAGTTTAAATATCCACGAGGAACACTATACGTCACTGATTTTGTGACATATTAGAAATGGCGCAGCACCGTCATCCTTGCATACCTAAAAGAGTTTGCATTTTAGATGGCATGTGCTATTCTGATACCCATACAGCCCTCTTTAACAAAATTTTGTCTATAGAGCTCTCTCTGTGTCTTAACTCGCACGACAGATTTGGTAGCTTGAATTCTCACTCGGCATCAACACTTCTATATATTGATGTAATAGTGAAAGACAAGATGTATTGGCTTGAGTACGGCTCGACAAGCACAAATGTGAAAAAAATTACTGTCGAAAACTCAAATGTCAAAATAAAAAGATAGGTAGAATGTGGATACAATTATAGATATGGTAATAAATAAGTTAGCACATTCAATATGAAGAATATGTGTTAGACGACATCAAAGAAACTGTTGCATCTATTCAGCAAA
>JABSTQ010001647.1:0-26639 GCA_013358835.2 Ixodes persulcatus | reverse complement strand
TTGACCTGGTTGCTTTTGTTTATACGCCAAAAATTGTTAGGGGCGAAGCTCCTTAGGGGCTAGCCATGTCCGTCCGCCGTCCGGCGTCCGCCGTAGGCCCGGCGTCGGGTGCTCGTGCTTCTGCTCGTGAGATCACGTGCTCACGAGCGCGTGCGCACATGCTAACGTGCTTGTGTAGGGCAAAAAACAAAATTGAAAAAAAATATAAAAAATTATGAAAAAAGAAAACGAAGAAAAAAAAAGTAGGGGGTTCTGAGATGCCATCTCATCTGTCTGCTTAAAAAAAAAAAAGAAGAAAACCACACATTCTCCTACTGACACAAATGAAAAGGCTCAAGGAAAAATAAGAAAAAAAGAGTAAAGGGATCTCAGATGCCATCCCATCTGTCTGCTTAAAAAAAGGAAAAAGAAGAAAACCACACATTCTCCTACTGACATGAATGAAAAGGCTTGCATGCTGCGGCTCGGCGTCTACGCAGACAAGCACCACCAGAGCTTCGCCCCAAGCAACATCATTCCCCACGTGGAGATGCGGTCAATTTTTTCTTGGTGTTTGCGCTTTTGATTTTTACCATTCAACTAATCAGAAGGAAGAGACTTGACAACTGCGCCATGGTGCACTAATTAGCAATAAATGCTTCTAGGGTTCAATAGACCCATTTCGAAATTCACGCGCCCATTGTTAAAAGGTCTGAACCACTGCACAATGGCGGAAAACGCGACACACAGAGTTTGAGATTCTAACACTGCACAAGCTAGAAATGAAATGCCATTAGTACGGTTGCTAAGGTTCCGACATTGGCGGTGTCTTGTGCGTCCGCCATTGTGTAGGAATTCCACAGCTTCCAACAGAGTGCGCACTTTCGAAAGGGGTCTTAGACCCCGTCCCGCACTCGAGAAATCATGGGAACGGTCTTCCTTCAGCTCCCTAGTGCTTGCTAATTTCGACCAATTCCATGGCTACACAACTGATTGATTGATTGAAACGTTTATTATGTGAACCATACTCTGGCTTATTGGGTCTCATGTGGCATGGGGGAGGGGAAAGGGGGGTTTAGCGATGACGATGGGTTAGATGTACCGTCCAGTCCCGGAGGACCAGAGGTAGGAGATGATTGATGAAAATACTACTGTTTGCTCAGCTGGTGCTGACGTCCTCGGGTGGGTTCATTCCCGTAGGGTCGTCGGTCGGAGGGGCGGCGGTAGACTGTTGATCGCCGCCACTCGTTCACGAGATGTCCCAGGACAGGACCATACCAGGTGATGGCAAGTCGCGGGGACGCCACAGTGCATACAATTCGGGTCAGGGCCTGTGTCCTGCTGGTCCGTTGGTCTGTGGAACCTGGCACGCCAAACGGGGGTCACCATGCTGCGACTGTGTAGTCTGTGCAAGGCCACTTGCTGCCATCGTGGAAGCCCTCGTGGGAATGGGTGGTTGTTGGAAGGTAGGAGCAGTAGGAGCGCCGAGAGACGTTCTTTTCGGGCTCTCCTTTCCTCCTTCTTCGACTCAGATGGGTCATAGTCTTTGGCTACACAACTTTTGAGCGTAATTCGGAGTCACCCTGAACGAGTGCCTGATATACCGAAGGACCTGTCTAATCACTTTTAAAATTTCTTGTCAATGTCAGCATTTTCGATACTGTGCATACAATCCACTTTTCAACCCGGCTGAGCTGCAGAAATCTCTTACAATATTATCATTCTCGTGATTGTTGTTTAAGCAGGAATTGCTTAAAAAGCCGAGAATTCACAACAACAAAAACCAGGATTTCGCTCGGAGTCCGTGGGGCTGTTTATAGCATTTTAGGCGTTTCTAACTTTATCAGCATGATAATAATGAAAGAGATTTCTGCAGCCCATCCAGGTCGAAGGGTGGACTGCATGCACACTATCAAAAACATTGACATTGAGGAGAAATTTTAAAAGCGATATGACAGGTCATTGGGGTATATCAGGCACTTGTTCAGGATGACTCCGAATCACGCTCAAATGCCGGGTAATTTAGGATAGGGTCTAAATTACCGATCACTAAGGAGATGAAGGAACACCGTTCCCATGGTTTTTTTACCGCGGGCCGGGGCACTTGGGGGATATACTAAATAGTCTATTGCGCGATACTCACTAAAGTTGGCTGAGAAGAACACGGTGTCCAGCACGCGACACAGCGTGGACTTCACTCAGTTGTCTTACGCACACAGTAAACATTTTACATCTATATTCGCGTAAAAGGGTGTGATTCCAAACGAACACCCTTCGTACTCCATTTTAACACGATATCGGTTTCTGTAGGTTGCACGAAGAGTGCAACTTGGATGTTGATGAACATGATGCGCCTTTTGTGCACCTTCCGTGTACCCTCCGGGAATCGAAATCGTGTTAAAAGGGTGTATGGGCTCCTCCTTACACCGTGTATTCTGACCGTGCAAAAAGTTTGTGATGGTAATAGTGCAGCCAATATAACCGTACTCTAAACGTTTATCGGGTTGATCGAATTTTATCATGACAATGGGCAGCGAGAGAAGCATCATCGTCGATTATCTGGCACCGTCATGTTCGAGTATACATGCATCGCTCGACATGGTTAGCGCAAACAAGCGATTGCCGTTTTTTCCCCTCACCTTGTTTTTCTTTTAGAAGTGTAAGGCTGTTCTCTAAACTACTTTTGTGGTGCGGAATATTAACGTGGAACATTACCAGATGTGCTAAAATATGGTGCCTGCCATTGTCCTTTGAAAGTCAAATACGTAAACAGCGCCGCTGTCATCTTCACGCTAACAATGTCGCACAGTCAATGCGCGACACTTAGCTCGAATACGACATGGGTGAATTTTTGCGTTAGTGCTCCCCATGATTACTTTCGACCAGTCTTCTAGGTTTGATTAAAGTTCTTTTTCATTTAACGGGACAAGACGAACTATAATCATGGACAGAGTGATAACAGCGGGGAGTCTATGAAACGCCATGCCTCCAGCACCCGCTTCATGCATTCAGCCGTTCTTGGGCAGCTCACGCACATTCGAGGTGTGCGAGACACCATAGCGTTGTCGAAGGTATGACTAGAGGCGGGGACACTGAAGCTCCTCCTTGCCGTTCTCACCTCGTCACTAACTTTAACTGTTCGCAGATGACAGTGGTGCGCTATGTATATAGCATTGCATCTCGTTTACAATCAAGAGCATTCGCGTTCTGCAAATTATCAACGGCATAATGAGATTGGCGTAGCAATTACGCGCATCAATAAAATCTACTTTACAGCGGAAAAAAAGGTAACGAGCATGCAAAGCTGCTGCCTCTTAGGCCGCACCACTAGAGAGGTTTTGCCATAACGCGCTTTATAAAAGACGCAAGTTTCGAAAATCAAATGATACGTGGACATTTGGTTCGTGTAAAATGCGAGCGGGACGAACGCAAGAATAACGCACTCTAAAAGAAGGTGATGGTTTTACACCATTTGGTCCCATATAATACACCCCAAAACTTCCGTTCGACGCACAGCGCACTGACGTCAAACAGACGGCCCCTACTTTTACGAGGGGCCTGATACCGGTGCGAAGTAACTTAGTAAACAGCTGAAGTACGTATCAAAGACTACAGAAAAAAAAAACACTGAGGTTTCGCACTATGGACAAGTTAACACCCATTATTGATTTTTAGTCAGTACCACCTATATTACTTATTTTAATAACTTGTACCACTCAACTCTCAAGCCACTCGTGAAAGTTGGTACCGTCGGTTCGACGTGAGTGCGCTGTACGTAGAACTGAGGCCTTGGCGTGTCTTAAATGGGACAAGGGGTTAAGAATATGTTATGTTTAATGCGGAAGCATTAACTGACTCATGAAGCGCAGCCGGTGTTGGTTGTGACAGCGAAAAACAGGCATCTCAATGAACGGAAGTTTAAATTGCTGCGACGCGACATATCAAATGCTTCGTCACGGAAGTCGGCGGGGCGCTCAGGGTCAAAGCGGACGCGCCTCAGAAAAAAAGAAAAGTTCAAAGAAAAGTAGTACAGCAACGCAGATGCACTGTCACGGAAGGCCTGCAGCTGGCGGAGTTGTTCGCGCCTGCGCAGTGAGGGGTGGCGAGGTGCTTATAGGAATACGCTGCATGTAGGAATGCTCTCGCATTCTTTCATGTAGGCATTTTTAAGTGTCCTCTTGTAATTGTTTTTTTCTGAGACTGTGTCCACAAATTTATCACTCTCTGAAGGTCACATCATCGTATTCGTGCCAATGTAACAAACATCTTACGCCAAAGTCACCTGCGAGATTTTTCTCCGTTTGTTTTTCTCAAAATCGTTCCATCGCACCGCTTCCCTTCTCCAAGGCTACCCTGCTTCAAGGTGGAAATTCAAGAGATGTCACGTGATCTCTACTCAACTCAGGGCCCAACAATATAGTCACGTGACATATTGCCAGCGTACTATCAGATCGAACGCGAGGCAACGCGCGCCATTACTCACTTCGGGTCACGTGACATATTGCCAGCGTACTATCAGATCGAACGCAGAAGCCGTTCTTAAACCAAAGGGCATGACCTTGAATTGGTAAAGCCCACTCGTCGAAGAAAAGGCCGTCTTTTCCTTGGCTTCTTCTTTCATAGGTATCTGCCAGTACCCTTTTGCTACATCGAGCTTCGAGAAGAAGCGCTTCTGTCCCGCCTTTGCAAACGTGAGGTCGATCCGTGGTATTGGCTCTGCATCGCGCTTGGTCACGTCATTGAGCCTCTTGCAGTCAATGCAAAACCTGTTTGACCCGTCTTTTTTCTTTACCATTACAACTGGCGCGTTGTATGATGAGGTACATCTCTCAATCACGCCCAGCCCCAACATCTCGTCGATTTCTTGCTCGACTGTCTCCTGAACCGACAGCGGCAGTGGGTACTGCTTCACAAGCATTGGTCGGGACGTGGTCAGTTGAAGGTCAAAGGTCAGCAGACTCGTCTTGCCTGGAAGGTTCGAAGATATGTCTTTGAAGTCCTCAATCAGCTCTCGCACCTCATCACGCTTTTGGTATTCCAAGTGTTCGTTTATATTGGCGTCTTCCCATCCTTGCTGCCTCGTCCAGCTTGGCGCATGAATTCCCTCTGCATCTTCAAAACCTAGCTCGCTTGCGACATCATCCTTCTCTTGAGAGTCCATTGCCACACCGCAATGTTGTCTACCTTGTTGACTTCCTTCTCTTTCTTCATACCTTTTCAGCATATTGATGTGAAACACCTTCTTCTTGCCTCCTACGTCTAACACATAATTCACCTCATTCTTTCTTGCGACTACGGGAAAGGGACCTTTCCATTGCATGATAATCTTGTTTAGATCGGTGGGGAGCAGAATGAGCACCAGGTCTCCTTGCTTCATATTTCGGTTACAGCTCTTTCTGTCATAGTATCCCTTATACTTCTGCCATGCCTCATCCAGGCATTCGTGCGCCAACTTGCATGTTTCCTCTAGTTTTTTCCCTTAGCTCCAAGATGTATTCATATGCCGTCTTTATGTCTTCCTTCAGGGCTTCGTTCGACCACACCTCCTTGAGGATGGCCAGTGGTCCTCGTACTCTTCTCCCGTATAGCAGTTCAAAAGGCGAGAACCTGAGGCTAGCCTGGGGCACCTCTCTGTAGGCGAAAAGCAAAGCTGGGAGATATCTATCCCAATCCTTTGTTCTTTCTTTGAACATCCTCCTTAGCATTTGCTTGATGGTGCCATTAAACCTCTCGACCAGGCCGTTGCTGATGGGATCATAGGGAGTGGTTAAGAGTTGCTTCATCGATAGAAGCCGGCTCACCTCTCTCATTAGCTCAGAGGTAAAGTTGGTGCCGCGATCGCTAAGGATCTCTGCCGGCACTCGGTACCGCGTGAACATCTGAACAAACGCCTCGGTTACCTGCTGGGACCCAATGCTCTTCAACGCTACTGCGTCAGGATACCTCGTAGCCATGTCAACCATTGTTAGAATATACCGACTCCCCGAGCTTGCGATAGGCACTATAGGACAGATGTTATCTATCGCGAATCTTTGAAAAGACATCTCGATGATTGGCATGCTGCCTAAAGGGGCCTTGCCCACCTTGCCTTTGGGCACGGTGCGTTGGTACACGTCACACAAACGAAAGTACCTTTTGATCTCGCTTTGCATGCATGGCCAAAAGAATTCTTCCGCCACCAGGTTGAGAGTGTTCTTCATCCCCTGGTGTCCGGACATAATGCTGTCATGTGCCATAGTTACAGCAGCGGCCCTGAACCTTTTTGCGAGAACCAGTTGTTCTGATCTTCTGCCGGATGAGTATACGACGCTCCTGTATAGAAGATCGTTCTTCAGCAAAAACTGAATCCTTGTCCTGGAATTGTGTTTCTTCGTTGTTTTCCCTACATCGTTGAAACACTTCATAAGAGTAGCGTCCTCTTTCTGCTGCTTTCCGAGTTCCTCGGCTGTTGTGTCAGTTACTGACACCTGCGCGACTTTCAGAGGCCGTTCTAGTCTTCCTATTGGTCCTCCAGCTTCTCTTCCCTCGCCCGCGGACGCAGCTACGGCTGGTTTCTCAGCCGGGAGCTGGTCGATGCTCTTGGTTGGTTCCATTGCCCTGCGACAGCCCACGCTGACTCCGATGGCGTTGGAACACGTTTCGAATCTCTCCTTCGGCTTGTCTAGGCAGTCGCCGAGATTGTCTTCATTGTTCTTTTCCCATTCTGGGTCAGGGTCATTAGCCTCACGCATTTGCGGTATGTTTTCCAGTATCAAGACGTATAGGGGGTTACTGACGCATTTCGCCGTTACCTTTCCCGTGTAATAGGGCGTTTGGATCACAATAACCGCCTCCGGCAGGTACCGAACTGTTCAATCTAATAAAAACACTGGACTCGACTTTCCAGTTAGGTTCTCTTGAGGGACTAGTTCTTTGCGAACAACAACGGTGTTGCAGCCGGTGTCCCTTAACACTGTTATCTTGTGTTCTCCCAGTCGTCCTCCCACTACCGGCATGTCCTCCGACAGAAATTCCGGGGCTATCCCTATGACCGCGTTCACTACCGGGATCTTGTCCCCATTATTCAGGGTGACGTAGGAATCCTCCGAGCCGTCGCAATTATCTGTTGGCACCATGTACAAGCACGACGCCTGATGTTTCTCGCTCTGCCTTCCCTTGCAGTTCTCTGCCCTGTGACCACTACGGCCGCAATTCTAACATGCCAGTGACCTCATAGCTTTGCCGTTACTTCTGCAGTTTTCTGCCTTGTGCCCAATCTTTAAACAAAGGAAGCAGCGGATACTCTTTCGGAGACCACCCCTTGCATGTTTATCTTCGTTTCCAGCGTCTTGCCTGTTTGTCGCCTCGTCTCGGTTTTGCTTACCCGTGCTATACTGCACCTGGGCCTCCAGGAAGAGGTCAGTTTTAGCTGCTACGTCATCCAACCTCTGACAGTCGCGCTCTCTCAGGAAGACGGTCAGCTTGCTCGAGCATGTCAACAGAAACTGTTCCACTAGGATATTGTCTCGCAGTGCTTCGAACGTTTTCTCAACTCCCGCTATCTCGAGCCATCTGTCAAAGTACCCTGCCAGTCGAGCAGCAAATTGCGTCATCGTTTCGCCCTCCTCGGGTTTGGCGTCGCGAAACCTCTCGCGGTATCCGTCCTTAGTGTAACGAAATCACTGGAACAGCGCCAGCTTGACCTTGGCATAGTCTAGCGCATCTTCAGGTGTCAGTCGGCCGACCACCGTGAGCGCCTCTCCGGTCAAACATAAGCCTAAAGTCGTGGCCCACTTTTTTCTACTGGCCAACCCAACCCTGTTGCAGTACGCTCAAGGTGCTGCAGATAGGCATCTAGATCGTCCCTTCGTTCATTGAACTGTGGAATCAGTTTGTGGGGACTTCCGTGACTCCCTCTGCCTGACTCTTCCCCACGGCCGCTTTCCAAATTTGCGGTACCTTCACCTCTCCCTTCACGAGCCGCAATCCTCAACTGCAGGACCTCTCGTTCCTTATCCAACTTAGCGCTTTCGGCCGCCAACATTCTTTGAGCCGCCTCACGGTCGTCCCTAGCGTCATCACGCTCTTGAGCTCTCTCAGCTCTTCCACGCGCTCTCTCCTCATCAACCCATTTCTTTAACTCGTCCCCAGTATACCCCAATTTCTTAGCTTCCGCGATTATTCTATCGAGCTTCATAATGATGTACCAGTCTCAAATCTCCGTCTCCTCCCTCACCTCCCGGAAAAGGCAATTGGGATGTAATGGGCCGCGCAATCCTGGCAGGCTCGCCAAATTGTCACAGGCTCGTCCGGTGCAGGGTTGTAAAGTACCTAGGTACAAGTAACTGGAAATCAGTATCTAGGTACTTTTGTTGTACCTGAGGTACAAACCTAGGTACTTTCATTTCTCGATATCTGTATCTCTATCTTAGGTACATTTTCTAGTAACTTGTAACTGAGTGAAGTTACTTTTTACAGGTACTTTTGTATTCGCTTCGTCAAAATGGTAGAAATTATAAATCTGAAAGTTTTAACACACTACCATGTGCCGTGATTAACGGTGATTTGGGTACGACCTGGGAGGCATTAACTTGATCGAACGACGTTTTAGCGAACGAAGCCCCACCCATAATGTTTCGTCGAACGACACTTTAGCGAATGGCTGTGTTCGTTTGAGCGAATAGTGGAGTAGCGATACCGTTCTCGCGACACCAATTTATCGAATCGCTTCGGAACTCCGTTTGGGGAAAGTAGCGACCTGCTTCCTTCATCTCAAACCAAAACCGAAAAAGATAACGTCTCCTAGAATGCTCATGTCAATGCGGTTTTCCTTATTTGTCACATTGACACCAATAAAGCATATTTATCGAACTCATTTTTGTGTGCATCCTTAATATAAAGAGCTTTACTTCCAATATATTCTAACGAATTCGGGGAAAATAAATTAAACAAAAAGTATCTTTAAAGTAACTGTGCCTGTGCCTAGTTACATTTTTAAGCTAGTACCTAGGTACGTACCTAAGTACCTTTTCGTATGAGTAACTGTAACTGTATCTTAGGTACATTTTTGAAGTAACTTTTACAACTCTGGTCCGGGGTTGGTAAGAAAAGGGACAGGAGACAGAGTTAAAAAAAGCAGGGCATATATTTGCACACACAAAAGAAATATCACTATGGAAGAAAAAAAAGTGTAACAAGACTACAAGTAAAGTCATAAGAAAGAAATACGCAGTTCCAACTACGGGGCTATCGTCCTAGATATTCACCGGCATATGTCGTGACGAGGCTCGGTTCCTGGCTTCTGTAGACGCTCAGTCCAGGGACGGTGTTGAGGTGGCGTAGATGCTCATACCTCCGCTGTTTCATCCACACCGTGCGTAGCGGCGGGTTCTGGTTCAGGTCGCCGATGCCGGGACGCAGCCGGCCAGATCCTTCAAGCAGCTGACGAACGTCGCGGCTCGTGCTCTTCACGCCCCTTTTTCGCACCCGTCACTTCGTCCTTCACGTTCTTGCTTCCACAGAGCCATGACACTACCACTGCTCAATAAGTGTGACCTCTTAAAAATCTGTCCTTCAGCTTCCTTTTTAACACACAGTAGAACAATAACCAGGCTAAAATTGCTTTACAAACCTTTCTATAACTCTCCGTCTCGTAAACCGTGTAAGCCTGCCTCTTTGATTTCTCGCCGACTTGAACACCCCTGCAAATTTCACCTTGACAATCCCACCACTAATCCTTACAAGTTCTTTCCTGTTCAGCTTACTATTAGTGACTGGAGCAAACTACGTCATTGTCACAATAATAGACCCACAGAAATTCGCCGGTAATGTTGTCGTTCATTTCCATCTGCGATAAGTTTCTTCGTTTTAATTATTAACGTGTCTTTTTTTTAAACACTGTTCCGCCAAATGCCCCCCCCCCCCCCCCGGCCCCACTTTGTAATACCTCTTGTACGCCTTAAGGGGAACTAATTAAATAAATGAAATTAAATATTTCTAAGCGTCCCTAGAAATTTGTGCCGTCGTATGCTTGCGCCATCCCTGAGCTAGTTACGGCAGCGCTCACATAGAAGCTCATGTATTTAATATGCAAATATAACTATTCCACCGAAACGTTAGGCTTCGAACAATTTGCCATGCTACTACTCCATTGTATTATATACCGCAATTCTTGTGCCAAAATTCAAACATATGGACGGGCAAACTCCAGTTTCCTCAGTCGAATAAACATTTTTTGATGCATTGCCACTACGGATAGTATCTAAGTTAATCAAAGTGTACAGTATATATTTGGGTGTAAAACTTGTTATGATTGTATAAATTATATAATATTCCTCCCAAATATAATAAAAAATTCTGTAGACTTTAAAATGTGTATTAGATCTGTAGAAGGATATATTTCGGAGGCACCTCCCTCAAATTTTTGATAAGCAGCAGAGTTCAAAGGAGAACAATTTAAAAAGACAACAAAGCACAAGATTTGCCATACGTTTACAGTGAACCAGAAGAATCGATATTGTGCTGGGTACATTTGGATTTTTCTCAAAATTATTTTCTTGTGTTCTTGAGACCAATATGCCAAGTATGGTGAAGTCGTCCTTGTTCAGACGTTTATGATCATTTCTAGTATTCTGTTACTGACATCAATAATCTAGCATAAACAAATCCCTTATATATTAAGATAATTTGAATTTATAAAAAAAAAACGTCTTCACAATATTTTCGGTAATTATTAATGTTATGTGATTATAACAACGTGATGTTTATTGAAAGGAGTGGAGGCACTTCTGGGAGTACCCAATTTAGAAGAGGATGATTTTTCTTGCGAACTGAAGATTCATCTGTAAAAAGTAATAGTAAATCCCGTAATAAATGTTTACATTAAATTCATTTTCCATATTACCCTGTACACAAACAGCAAAATAAAAAAAAATTAAAAAAATTCCGGAGAAGGGCATATTGAAATATCTGACTTGAAATCACATTGCTCGAAGAGAGCTGAAGCTCAAGATTTTAATATAGCACCGGCTTGTAGTTGGCGACTTTACATTTTATGTTTCGTCGCCAGTTGAGAACTCGGTTGATCTCAAGCAGACAGGCAAGGCGTGGTTTCTCAAATTTGAAATGATAAATGAATTCCAAAAGAACAGTTAAATCATGTCCACTTCAAGCCAAGTTATCTCAAAGATGTCTCATTTTAGAGGATTTACACTAGAAGCAGCTTGTAGTCGAAGGCCCTAACGTTTGTATTTCGTAAGCAGTTAAGAACTCAACCGACTCAGAAAGCTCCTGGATGAGGCAGGGATGTCCGAATGTGAAATAATGAACGAATGTCTGAAAATAGTCGAACCATGTCCATTGCAAGACAAGTTTACTCAAATATGACTCCTTTTAAAGGCTTCGCCATAGCAGCGTCTTATAGTCGAGGGTAATCAATTTTGAATTTCATTAGCAGTTAAGCTCCCAGTCGACCTCAAGAAGTTCCTTGGTGAAGCACGGGTGCTAGAATTTCAAAAGATTAATGAATGCGTCAAAAAGGCCAAACCGCCCCACATTGGCACTAATGTTCTCAATAAGGACTATTTTAATGTATTTGCCGTAGTACCAGGACATGATCGAGGGTTTTACATTTACATTCTGTCTTTAGTTGATAACTGCGTTCTCCTCGAGAAGTTCTCTGGCAAGGCGCGGGTGCTCAAATTTGAAAATATAAACGAATGCGTAAAAACGGCAGATTCCTCCACACTTTGAAATTGGTTTTCCCAAAAAGAACTTAGTTTTAAGTATTTTACACAATACCATAATGTGTTTGAAGGCTTCATATTTTATATTCCAACTTTAGTTGTTGACTCAGTTTTCCTCAAAAGGTTCCCTGGCAAGGCGCGGCTGACGAAGTTTCAAATGATGAACAAATGCGCAGAAACGGCCGAACAATCTCCCCTTTGAGACCGGCTTTCTCAAAAAGGACCATTTTGAGGTATTTGCCATAGTACTAGGATGTGCGCGAGGGCCCTACATTTTATATTCCGCCTTCAGTTTGGAACTCGTTTGTTCTCAAAAAGTTCCCAGGCGAGGCGCGGGTGCCAAAATTTCAAAAGATGAACGAATGCGTAAAAACAGCCGAACCATCCCCACTTAAAAAGAAATAACAATACTAGGTACACGTTGATTTTTGATGATTTTGCCTGATGGAAGCGGATGATAAAATGATCATCCGCGTTTTCGCACTTTGAGTCTGGCACCTGTTGCACGAATGCTAACTTTAGCGCACAACAGATTTTCCCATGTGCTGCGATTTTTTCTTAGAATTGACTGATTTAGTTGATTTGATGCCGCTCAGCAAGTTTCGGATTTGTACAATATGTTTATTTTTCACTGATTAAGAATACTCAACAAATTTTAGTTAATTATTCAAATTATCGTGACGATTGTCCCCTTATATAATATCCCCCTGGCCGTATAAATTACGTGATTCTATCAGTGTAGCCTTAACGAAGTTTTAAAGACGATGTCAGAAGCCTAGAATATTCATCCTCTATATACCATATACCGTAAATGTAATAAATCTAATTAAATGGTACATTCGAACGTGATGCAAATGCCGCATAAGTGATAGTTTTTATATTTCGTATAAGCTGAAAGGTGTAAGTACTTCACAGGTTTTTTTAGCTACCTCAACTAACTCTATTTTTTTACTCCCCGGCCTTTGAACTTTCGGGTATGCTATCTAGTATCGCGAAATTTATAATAGTTATTGTGAAATTGGCCAATAAAAATGACACAAAAACCAACAATCAAATATACCTACACTTTTTATTGCCGTGACGTCAGTGGCAGGCAGAGTTGCCAGTCGAGCGAAAGTCTAAAGAATGGAATATGCCAATCATTTGTTCCGTGCTGGAGCGCGGGTACTGAAGCAAGCTTCCAAAGCATTCATATGACACCATGAAACTGCTTCGAATCATTTGGAAACAAATTCGACATTCGAAAGACTGAACCCCTTCCTTCCACCGACGCCACTTTTTCTTTGTTGCCAGTAGAGACTTTCAGTTTGAAAAACAACGGTGAGGACCAAAACTGCAAATTCAATAACTTCGCGAAAAAACAAAAAATTGACCTAATATTTGGGTTACTATTTTAGCGATATTTGTTGTTGAGTTTAGCACAATTCCAAGCAAATCGGAGACAACAAAAAAGCTGTGGGATACCCCTTTAAGTCCAGTCGCAGCCGACGCTACGAGTTAATGGGACAAAGTAAAGCAGCGTCAAAACTGCAAGTCATTAGGCCTTTTCTGTTTATGAGGGGTTCAGCGATGATCAAAGACGTACGCAAATGCGACAAGAATTTTAATGAGCGGTTCTGACGCTCTTTGATTGGTCTTATCCGCTCGTAGCTTCGGCAGCTGCGTCTGGACTTAAAGCTGAAACGACGTATATGATATATCGCCGCGTGCGTGGTTAAGTTGGCAATGCGTACGGCTGGCACACAGAGGAATGGGGTTTGAATCCCGCTCGGCCAGGGTCCTTATTTGATTATTTCTGTATTCTTCTAAGAAATCCCAGCCCGTTCTCGGCTGTCATCGAGTGTTCTTCAGGACATTCCCGAACGTGCCGCGTGCATTAAAGAATCGATAACGCGCTGCTTCGAGTCCGCACCCTTCCGTCGCCGACGCAAGGTGCGCAACAGCTTTCTGTTTTTGTTTGTAGGCACAGTCTCGCCACATTAAACGTTGATGTTTCGTTCTAAAATCAACTGGTCTTTCTGTTGGTGACAACATTGCACCAGGCGGAAAAAGCATATAAATCAATGCGTAAAACGTCATGTGCCTAAAATAAACAAGCTGAGAATCCAGCCTCATATGCGTCCTCTACGGAATCAACCACTAGCAATAGCATACGTTTTACACCCTTTACTCATTCACAGCGCAGTTGTATCTTAAGGTGCCTAGCTATATTTCACTCCAAGTCAACTACAATAGCTATAGAAATCCGTCCGATGACTTCTGCGAAATCGTTTAGTAGTTACGATGTTCTTCCTTAGATCACAGTATCGACATTTTGACATTTGACATTTGACATTTGACATTTTATACTCATTTTGATTCATTTGATTTGACATGAAATGAGAAGGGAGAATGAAAAACTCATCAGTATGTTGCAACCGCAAGACACCCATTATCACATCTTTTTTTTTTATCCTTGAAATTACGTTTTTTCTCACCCGGCACACACTCTGCCTTGGCGGGAACTCGCATACAACACAGGGAGGCAGATAAGTGAACTAGAAGCGCCTGTCGCAAATTTCTGGCAATGTGTGTTTGAAATTGCTTACACGCCGCCTCCAGTGTGTTTGAAATTGCTTACACGCCGCCTCTAGTGCGTTAGAAAATTACGCAATATTTTTAGGGTGTTAGACGATGACGCCATGTATTTAGGGGTTAGCTCACAACATCCTATTTGTAGGTTGTTTAATCGTGTCACGTTCTGGTGACGATTATCACGGGTGGAAGAAAAGAAGATGAGGAAGGGAACGAGCGCGTTCCAGAGAACGGAGAGCACGAGGAGAGAAGCAGGGGTGAAAGCCAGGGTCAGGCCGCGACGCACGGTGACGACCAGAGCTCTGAGGGAGGAACAGCCGCTACGGTCGGCGACGCCTGCTACGAACAACTCCAGGGGGAGTACGAGACACCGGCTTCTGCATCATGGCAACAAGCGGCGACGCTCCGCAAGGCACCGAGGGGAAATACTTGAACTAAGGCAAGGACGGTAGCGGGAACGGGCTATGAGTGTGTTGACGTCACTTTAACTGCCTTCAGTGTTTTGATTTTCTTATTGCTAATTCTTTTGCTATTGTTTCGCTTCTCACACGTTTCTACCTTCCTTCTTGTAAATATATCATTTGTTCTTTTGATTCTCTCATGAATGTCGTTTCTCTCTTTTCTCGGCTGACGATGACAATTTGGCGAGCCTGCCAGGATTCCATTAATCCACTGGCCTGATCTCGCTGGTCCGGAGGAGAGAGTTCGCGATCATGACTGGGTCCGGGGTTGTAGAGATTGATAAATTGATGGCGGCTGGAAGGGAACTAGGATACACTGGAGAGGACCTTAAGGGCTGGGTTGAGAGGGAGAAAAATGTTCAAAGAGAGGAAAGGCTGCAGGCACGGGAGGCGGCAAGAGAAGAGCACGCGGCGAAAGAACGCGCCTCTGCGGCGCAAGAACGCGCATGTCAAGCGGAATGTGTCCGACTGGATAAAGAACGGCAAGTACTACAACTCAGAATCACGGCCCAGGAAAGAGGCAATCGCGAAGCGCGAGGCGAAGGAGGAGAAGGCGGTTCGACTGGACCAAGTCATAGGGCCAGTCCACATAAACTGATACCACAGTATAATGAGACGCGGGACGACCTCGACGCGTATTTGCAGAGGTTTGAGCGTACGGCCACAGGCCTCGAATGGCCACAGGACAAGTGGGCAACCACTTTAAGTCTTTGTCTCACAGGAGAAGCCCTGACGGTAGTCGGTCGCATGACCCCTGCGGATGCGATGGACTATACAAAGATGAAACTGGCGCTGCTTCAAAGATTCCGGTATACAAAAGAAGGTTATCGCGAAAGATACCGTGAGGCGAAGCCCGGGGACGGGGAAACAAGAAAACAATTTGCAGCCAGGTTGACGGGGTATTTCGATAGGTGGATCGAAGTAGCAGGAATCGAGAAGACTTTCGAGGTGCTCCGGGACAGAATGCTAATGGAGCAGTTCATGACAACTTGCGCTAGCAAGTTGATGGTCTTTCTCAAAGAAAGAGACTGCTTGACCCTAGATGATTTGGCTGATAAAGCCGACGTCTTTCTGGAAGTGCCGACTCAGCCGAGCGCTTTAAAAGCGAAGTTAGAGGGACACGACCCGAAAACCAGGCCAAGTACAGTCCCTAACGCCTTCAGAGAAGACACACGGAGGATCCTCCGATGCTTTTTATGCAATGAAGTAGGACACAAGGCAGAGAATTGCAAGGGTCGCGATAAACAATACAAGACATCGACATGTTGGCACTGCGGCCGAATGGGACACAAGGCCGACAAATGTACTATGAGGGCTGGCGATAAACCACAAGCTTCTTGCCTGTGGACAGCCTCCGACGAAACGGCAGGCGAACCAGACGAGACCTACCTCACGTTAAAGAACGGCGACAAAATACCAGTGGTTAACGCAGCTGTAGGGAGGCCACCCAAGGTGGCCTCCCTACAGCTGGTGGTGAATATGCCTGTGGTTGAAGGCCGCATTGGCGAGAGAAAAGTTACGGTACTTCGGGACACCGGCTGCAATACAGTAGTCGTAAGAAAGAACTTGGTGCCCGCAGGGTGCTACACTGGAAACTGTAGCCCCGTATATTTACTGGACCGAACAGTGAAATACTTACCTGAGGCGGAAATCTTGATCAACACACCCTTTCTGGCAGGAAAAGTCGTGGCGAAGTGCATTGACAATCCCCTATACGACATAGTGCTCGGCAACGTTCCGCAAGTGAGAGATCCCAACGATCCGAACCCATATTGGGAATGTGATCAACAGCGAAGCGGCGAGATGAAGACACCTACTGTCCAGGATGTTGGTCACCAGCTGGACAAGAGAGACGAGGTACCAGAGAGGAAGGACCACGAGGAAGCTTCTCCGGACGACTTGGAAAACACAGACTTGGGATTGACAATTCCGCCTTCAAGTACCGCGGGACTGGGAGAGTCGAGGAAGAATAAGAGCGGGAACAAAGCGGAACCTCCACTGATTGTGCCACAGGTTCCGATTCTCGAAACGACAGTCGAGAAGCTTTCGACAGAGCAGAGGAACGATGCGTCCTTGAGGAAATGTTTCGAAAAGGTCGGAAAGGTGGTAAAGAAACACAAGTGTCGTACGAAGTATGAAATGGTGATCAAGAACAACCTGCTCTTTCGGAGCTGTATATTTTCCACCGGTAGGAGTATAGAGCAGCTGGCTCTCCCAGCAAGATTCCGACCAACTGTTATGGCAATGGCACACGATGGTATCATGTCAGGCCACCAAGGCATGAAGAACACGATCGCGCTAACGGCTAAAGAATTCTTTTGGCCGGGCATGCAGAGGGACATCAAGAGGTACGTGCGTTCCTGCGATGTATGCCAGCGCACGGTGCCAAAAAGCAGAGTAGGCAAAGCGCCTCCTGGGACAATGCCTGCCATCGAGACACCATTCAAGAGAGTGTCGATCGACATCATCGGTCCGATCAACCCAACGGCGAGTTTAGGCAACCGATATATTCTGACCATGGTGGACGTTGCCACAAGGTATCCGGATGCTATACCATTGAAAAGCATCGGCACGGAGAAAGTGGCAGAAGCCTTGGTAGAAATGTTTTCTCGGTATGGAATCCCAAATGAGGTCCTTAGCGATAGAAGCTCCTGCTTCACGTCGGACCTCATGAAAGAGGTAAGCCGGCTGCTGTCCATGAAGCACCTCATGACTACACCCTACCATCCGATGGGGAACGGGTTGGTGGAAAGATTCAATGGGACCTTCAAACAGATGATTAGAAGAATGTGTCAAGAAAGGCCCAAGGACTGGGACAGGTACCTACCGGCACTACTGTTCGCCTACAGGGAAGTGCCACAGGCAAGCCTGAAGTTTTCACCATTTGACCTACTATACGGCCGAAGAGTTCGGGGACCTTTGGCCATCCTTAAGGAGATCTGATCCAACGAGGCTCTTGAAGACGACGTGAGGACGTCCTACGGTCACGTGCTGGAGCTAAGAGAGAGACTACAAAGACAATGTGAGTTGGCTCACCGCTTCTTGGAGGAGGCCAAGATCAAGTACAAGGAGCACTATGACAAAAACAGCGTCAACCGTCAACTGAAAGAAGGGGTCTTGGCCCTCATTCTCCTACCGAGCGACCACAACAAGCTAATAATGCAGTGGAAAGGACCATTTGTAGTATCCTGCAAAAAGAACGAAGTGGACTACGAGCTCGATGTTGGAGGACGCAAGAAGGTATTCCACGTGAATATGCTCAAGAGATACCAAGAGGGGGTCGAGGTCGACCGGAGGCAGCCAAGCTGCAGCGCGGCAACGCAGGGCCTTGGGAAGGCTACACTTGCTGGAGATGCCAAAAAGGCATCAACGCCTGATGAAGTGACTGTACATGACTGGAAAGAGGTCACGGTCAACGATGACCTGGATGATGAAGAGAAAGATGAGGTGTGGAGGTTGATCAAACAGTATAAGAGCATATTTTCAGATCTTCCAGGTCAGACTAACTTGATCACGTGCGACCTGAAATTGACCACCGAGGAGCCTGTGCGAATAAGGCAACATGCGTTGCCATTTTCCGTCCAAGAGACAGTCGAAAAGGAGGTCGCGGAAATGCTCCGACTGGGCGTTATTGAACGGTGCACATCACCGTATAATGCGCCGGATGTAATGGTTAGAAAGAAAGATGGTTCTAACAGGTTTTGCGATGATTACAGAAAATTAAACGACGTGCTTAAGGTAGACGCAGAGCCGATTCCAAGGGCGGACGTCACCTTCGCCAAGGCGGGCCGGAAGAAGTTTTTCCCTAAGCTGGATCTTGCGAAAGGATATTGGCAGATCCCGATGGAGGATTCGGCCAAGGAGAAGACGGCGTTCTCTTTGAGTAGCGGACTTTTCCAGTTCAAGTTCATGCCTTTCGGGCTCAAGACTGCCTCGGCTACCTTCACCAGACTGATGAGAATGTTGCTTCATGGAATTTCGGAGGCTCATCCTTACATCGATGACATTCTCATCGCCTCGGATACGTGGACGCAATACATGAGGACGTTGCAGACAGTTTTCGATCGGTTGCAAGAAGCCAATATCACGGCTCGGCCGAAGAAATGCGAGATCGCACTTACAAAGACGACCTTCCTGGGTCATAAGTTGGGTGGAGGACGAATCGCGCCCCACGCGGAGACCCTTGGAAGGATACAAGACGCGCCAAGGCCGGTGACAAAACGTCAAGTGAAGTCATTTCTGGGGCTGACCGGCTATAACCGCGATTTCGTCCCAAACTACGCGGATCTTGCCACACCACTGCTGGAGCTCACGAAGAAAGGAGAACGAAATCAAGTTGAATGGGGGTCAGCACAGGAGGAGTCGTTCGAGAGACTGAAGGTCTGCTTATCGAGACCGCCTATCCTGTTGGCACCAGATCCTGACAAGGAATTCGTTCTGCGGACGGATGCATCTGATGTATGCCTGGGCGCAGTATTTCCCCAGGAAAGTGAAGGACTGCTGCATCCAGTGGGATATGCGAGCAGAACACTGGGAAAATCGGAGAAAACTTATGCTACCGTAGATAAAGAGTGTCTGGCGATTGTTTGGGCCGTGGAGCGATTTAGGCTGTTCTTATATGGCAGAAAATTTCGCATACAAACGGATCACCGAGCTTTAGAGTTTTTGAACAAGGCGAAGCATTCAACAGTCGCATAATGCGATTGAGTTTATCATTACAGGAGCAGAACTTTCACATAGAATACATTAAGGGGAAAGACAATGTGGGAGCAGACTTCTTAAGTCGTCTAGAGAGCTAAGCCTTTGGGGGATATTTGTTCGTAAAGGCAGGACGCAGTGTTAATGAGACGCATTAGGATTTCTTTTTGTTAATTTCGGTCAGGACAAGAGTGTGTTGCCCACGTGTGTTTTGTATGTGCAATTGGGGATGCGAGAGAGTAACCTCGGTTTGTTTTCGTGATGTGAGCAATATTAATTTTGGGATGTGGAAACGACATACGTGCGTCAGTACTAAGGACCAAGTGCGGTAATGTTTGTGAATGTGCCGCGGTCACTACAGCAAGCCATCGAGGATGTCGCCTTCGTGAAGAAACTTCATATGATGAAGTTCTCGAAGTGAGGGGGGTGTGTCACGTTCTGGTGACGATTATCACGGGTGGAAGAAAAGAAGATGAGGAAGGGAACGAGCGCGTTCAGAGAACGGCGAGCACGAGGAGAGAAGCAGGGGTGAAAGCCAGGGTCAGGCCGCGACGCACGGTGACGACCAGAGCTCTGAGGGAGGAACAGCCGCTACGGTCGGCGACACCTGCTACGAACAACTCCAGGGGGAGTACGAGACACCGGCTTCTGCATCATGGCAACAAGCGGCGACGCTCCGCAAGGCACCGAGGGGAAAGACTTGAACTAAGGCAAGGACGGTAGCGGGAACGGGCTATGAGTGTGTTGACGTCACTTTAACTGCCTTCAGTGTTTTGCTTTTCTTATTGCTAATTCGTTTCCTATTGTTTCGCTTCTGACACGTTTTTTTTTTATTTTCCTTCTTGTAAATATATCATTTGTTCTTTTGATCCTCTCATGAATGTCGTTTCTCTCTTTTCTCGGCTGACGATGACAAATCGCTACACTGGTTTTTGAGGGTGTTTAGAAGCACCGTTTTTCTAGGGTGTTCGGAACACGAATAAGGGTGCTCCCTGTGGGTCTAGCAATCTACACCAATAAGGCTGTAGAAAACGTTAAGTGCGCAGCGTACTGAGGCGACCAAAGCATCTTCTCGGTGCCGCACAATATCCACTGCGAAGAAACAATAGGGAGTTTTAGTATTGCGTATAGAAGCAAACGCAAGCGCTGTGCTTTTGCGTTAGAGTTGCGTGCTCCTCGCTGCGCATGCGCGTCGTCGCCTTGCACCAATCCAAGACCGCGTTTCGGGCTCCGCGCACGTGCAGTGTGAACACGCAACGCCAACGCAGACACTCAGTGCTTTCGTTTGCTAGCACACGCAATACAGTCAAACCTCGATGTAACGAAGTCGGTAAAATTTGGAATTTACTTCGTTATATTAAAATTTCGCTACATAGAAATTCGGGGCTAACGTTAAAGAAAGTTTCCACAAATGATTCACGTGTGCACAAAACTCGACGAGGACGTCTTTATTTCGGTTGAAACTAATCAGTCACCTTTTTCTGGAACACTCTTGGCATTATTATTGGCATCACACGATGTTCTCATAGCCAGATGTCCTTCATCGCGTCTTCGTCTTGCTGTGTGCTTGCCTCAAGACATCGATCGCGTCCACCACTTCACGGTTACTGGGCACATCGCAGGTGTCTTTCTCATTAGGCTTGATGTCGTCCTCGTCTTGCGAGTTCCCACGAACATCGCTAGCTATCGTCTCGTCGGTCAGCTCCTCCGTCGCATGACAGCAGAGTCGGCGTATAGAAAGTCGTCGAGGTCGACGTTGTTAGGGGTGGCTTCATCGCCTTCAAGGCTCCATCGCCCAGGACAACGAGAAATGCACGCTTTCAGTTAGGCCTCGAAACGAACTACGCAGCGCGAACAAAGCCGACGAAAGAAACGGCGGCGGCTCTAGTGTCCTCTAGTGGCCGTTCTGTACACCCCACTCGCCAGATTCGGCCCATTTCACCCTTTGCGCTTTATCGGGGGCCCGTTTCAGCGCATGTGCTTCCCAAAATCTCCTTTGAGACCCAAAAGTTTGTGCCGAATTTTCCGTAAAACTTCGGTACATAGAAAGTTCGGCAAACGGGTCTTCGTTACATAGAGGTAAAAATACATGGCGTGCATGCACTTCTGGTTAGAAAAAGTTATGTACTTTGTTACATCGCGGGTTTCTTTACATAGAAGTTTGTTACATCGAGGTTTGATTGTACTAAAATTCAATAATCTTACCGCGACACATTAAAAACTTTATACCTTTAAGGTTGCAAAAACCCTGTTTCAAAGAATAATAGCCATGGCTACACCCTTTCAACACCCTTAATATGTGTGGTTCTCTCATTTTAGTAGGAAAATAAGGTGTTATTGCGTGAACCACCCTTCATAACTTGAAGGGTGTGAAAAGGGTGTGAAAAAAGGTAGTACGATAATGTGACGCGCACAACCTTTTTGAAGTGTGTTCGCCCTTCGAAATCAGCTTTTGTGGAGGTTCTTTTAGTGAATAGGCCTATTGATGTTTGCATGTATAAATTGTTTTCTTAGCCATATTATATTAGAACTTAAATATTTTGCGCCTCAAATAAAATTTCTGCGGTAACAGGGCAACGTACAACTAACCTTCGTAATTGGGGAGTCGGTCGCCTACGAATGAGTATCTTTGAATTGTTGAGTATAGATGGCGATGGACCAGCCAGCAATATCGTAATTCTTCTCCCTTAAGGATGTTTTTCCCTGTGTACCAATTCTTGAGTCACGGGCGAGCACCAAACCCACGAAGAGAAGGCGTCGTTGTTGACGAATACATTGCACGCCTCGTTGTCGACACGACCGTTGGATCCTCGCGGGGTCACACAAAAAAACCACAACAAAGAAAAGCGAATATCGGCGGAACTTTGCGACGTAAACTAGGCAAGGCAAAGAGCTGCAACTTAATTGCGAGAAACAAGCTACGCTCCCCAGTCCCCTCGTCATCCACAACCGAACTGGCTGCCATATTAAAAAATATATGTATATATATATTTTGTCAAGCATTGGCGTTTGTGACGCGGAAAAAATGAGAGGAGACGATTGGCTGGCGAAGGAATAAGAGTTCATTTGAGGAACATTCGTCGCTGGCTCCATAGCTCCTCTCACCAGCCATGGGTAGATGTGACGGTGATTATAGGTGATGCCGATCCTAGCCAGGTAGTAGAGTATTACGCCAATGTTGGCATCATTCCGGAAAGTTTGTGCCGATGCCATTTTGATGCAGCCGATATTTGTGAAATGATGCATGTGTCGCGCCGGCGCCATCGGACAAACCGTATCCTCAGCCTTTTTTTTTTTACTGAGTCACTTGAGTATCTCTTGTGAATCGGCTATACTGGCGAGGTATTCCGATTCCCTGTCCGACGCAAAACCAATGTTGAAAAAATGAAGAAAGAAAACAAAATAGAGTAGGAACAGCAACATGCGCTTACTTTCACTCCGAGAGGGGCACACAAAGCGAGCAGAGGAAGTTTAGCTGTTTTGTCCATGCCCTCTCCCACCTTGCTCTTTTTTCCTCTGCTCCTTCTTCTTTTGTATCTCCGTGTGGAAGTGAGCGAACGTGACGCTCGTTTCGAGAAAATCAGAGGGACGGAGAGACACAAGCGACAGATATTCGCATGACAAGGCAGCTTGGATTAAAATTTGTCACGTGACTCCCTTTGTCGCGCTGTGGCTGGGACTGTAGTCTTCACCATTCGCAAAGCTTAGTTAGCAAGAAGAGAGTGACATAAGAGCGGTCTTCGACATGCGTTCTTTAATGTTCTCCGGCTTTCATGCATTGTAGTCGCGACCGTGCTTTTTTGTCATAAACGAACTTTTGGCGGCTCTTCAAAATAGGTGCTCAATAAAAAACATTTCGCGCTTTACAGCTCCGTCACTTCAAGTGCAAGTTTACTGCACCAAGCCACCAGGATCCAAGATACTTTAAACGCTTTAGGGTAATCGCCGTTTTTTTCTTGTTTTTTATTATGGAACTTTTTTTACAAGAACTGCTCAAAGTCGCCAGCGAGATTTCTGTTGAGTGTGGACGACCTTCATCATTTTCGACCATTTGTTTTTGTTTTACAGCCCGAGTGGGCTTATGCATGTATCACTGATTACAGATCGCCGGTTTTTAAATACTTTGCAAACATGCTTGTTGAAGGTATTCCTGCTTCCCTCTCAATCTCTGCGCTTCTTTGTGTTTGATTTATGAGTTCTGCTTTGCTTGAGATTGGTGTAATTGTAATTATTATTTTTGTTTTTCGTTCCGCAGAAAAGTATTCCTTCCGTAAATCTGTCAAGAAAAGACCATGCATAATGATTGTGGTCAAATAAACCGCTTGTTGCGACGGAAAACGAATTCGTTTGTCCGTATTTGCGATTGGTATGAAACGATTAATATGCAGCGACCGGTACGAAGACGTTTTATATGCAACCTCCCGTGGATACCCGAGCGACATTCCGATTCGAAGTTACGTAGAGTACTAGCATGATATTGCGCCGATACTAGGCCGGTGCCGAAACGACGGTTTGCTGATATCTGCCGGATATCAGGCTGTAGCGCAAGCCTGGACATTCGGCCCATATATGGACCAAATTATGGACGGCACTAGTACGACACTGGCCAAGTATGGCCGTGCTGCTTACATCATGACAGCACGCGACATGATGACGTCCCATCCCATCGCAGCAATTTTGGCGTAATCGGATATCATAACAACACTTGACATCATGACTTCATCAGACATCATAATATCACGTGACATCATGACGTCAGGAGGCAGTACGATGACACTTGACAGTGTCAAGTCGTATGACACCATGACATTGTAGAGTCACGTGACAAGTCATGACTACGGGACGATATGACACCACGTGACGCAACAATGTCACGTTACACTGTGACGTCATATAACGTAATGACGTCACTTGACTTTATAACGTCACGGTGTCAGTTGACGACATCGACAACAAACGCCCTAGATCATCATATTGAGAGGGAGAGGAGCCCGCTATCGCTGTAACCCTTACAGAAATGTCATATCTGGACTTATATTAAAAAATACAGATATCGATATATAAGGAATTGGGCAGATATGGCCAGATATGCATAATCAGGCCGTATCTGGATGGATATAGTCATATCTGCCCAATTCCTTATATACCCATGTCTGCCCAATTCCTTATATACCCATATCTGCCCAATTCCTTATATACCCATATCTGCCCAATTCTTTATATACCATATATAGACTGCTTTATATGATCCCGTGTTTGGGTCTGGCAGATAGGGTACCCACCCCATAAAAAGTAATTTTCATGTGATGGCATCACATGAAAAGTATTGCCATGGGACAGGTACCATACTTTCCTTGTCCAGACATGGGATCATATAATGCATTTCTATGAGTATCCAAAAAATATACATTATACTGCTATCCCACACTACCCCCAAACGTGTGTTCACGTAGATATATCTACAGAAAAGGCCACGGACCAATCTTCATTGGCCTGGTTTGGAATTTGTCATTCGGAAAAATATGTATGCTACAAAGATAAAATGCAGGCGATCGCTAGTTAGAAAACATTGTAACATATCATTGGACGTCGGAAAGTCACAGCCCTTTGGTGGGATCAATTGTCGAGAGAGCAGACCGAGAGTATGGTTTGCAAAAGAAGTTTTATACATGAAAGCGTGAAAACTCCAAACAAGCACTTCCCCGTTCAAGAAAAAATTATAAGGAACAAAACTATAATATCGCACGGACAACCATTAAACTTAACTAAAAATGTAATAGCACACAGACACCTATTAAAATAAAACAAACGGAAGGCAACAATTAAGCTGTAAACTATACGGAAGTTCCAAAGTCGTTGATTCTTACTCACAGAGTCACAGTAGTGATTTTATTCTGGTCGAGCACAGCAGTTTTCATATGGGCTTGCTTGCTTGCCTCGTCGTTGAAGTCCTTTCTGGCACTGTGTGATGTTCAAAGTCACCTAGTCGCTCCTCGCTGGCCTTGTTTCTCCGTTCGGTCCCCAAATCATCCCTTGTTACCAACACGTCGCACACACACACACACACAAACACCATTGTTCGCCGGAAGCAATAAAAGATGAAAGGGTCATTACTGCTCCTTGAACACGACGAGGTCACCCCTGTTTCCCAAACAAGAAAATGACGAGGGCAACATATCTTTAACTAAAACCTCATTAAAAGAAAAAATGAATAAATAATGAACACATAAATAACAAAAAAAAACACGAAGGACTAAATCATGAAAAAAATGAAATAATGAACACACAAGTAAAAATAATAAAAACACGAAGGACTTACACAGACAGCCACATTTGTTCAATTAACAATGACGTTTAATTCTGATAAACAATATTCCTGATGCGCTAAAGATCACCAATATGGTGTGTATACTAGGCGACCTTGAGCAAATGCAGGATCGTAATCAAATCGTTGCAAACTCAAAAAGTTTGGCTGCCTGCATAAGTCTTTCGTAGTGCTATTCTTCTGAATTCTGTGTTCATCATTGTGTCTGCTCAGGACCAGGCAGAGCCTGGTGGTGCTTTTTCCATTCTGGCCTTACTTCGGACAGCTTCATACCCATGGAAAGAAGCACTAGCTTCTCTACATAATCCCACCCCTAACCCCTTGGAGATGCCCTCCGTGTATGCTGTAATTGGAAGAAAAAAAAAACACAATAATCAGCACACATACACATTATTAGCTACATTGTTTTGTAATAATTTTTCTAAATAGGCCCCCGGCCCAGGACCAAAACAACACGGGACTTTTTTTATGTGCGATGTATAGTTTTGGCGCAAACGATTTGGCCCACATTTCGCTGACCATACCCTGTATAACCTTAAAGTGCACCATTAGAATTTCGGCGTACTTTAAACCACCAATGCGGTTCCTATGCGCATGACATTTAAAAGCCAAATCCGGGAACACTTTACAATAATTGATGCTTATTAAGCCGGGTGCTTTATGTGGGGCCTTTAAATTCAAAGCATCCAAAGTGTGCGTCCGTCTGCATTTGCACAGTATCCAGAAGAGGGGAGAATGCGGCCGGACCGCTGCTTTAACTCCTTGAACATATAGCTCAAGGAGTCTCCTAATTTTGCTTCTAGAGGGCATTTCACCGCGCAGAACGTACAAAGACAAGCTTGAAGGTCGCACAGGCAGTCTAGAAAACCGATTAACATC